>JAQQAE010000795.1:0-29526 GCA_029823295.1 Pseudamia nigra
GGTGGGGCAGAGACAATGGGTAGGGAAGAGACAGTTGGAAAACATGCAGGGACACCGGCCCTCGTTGCCCACCCCTGCTCTAAACTGTGGGACTCCGTAGCTCTGGAAATGAGGCTCTCTGAATCAGTAAACATCTTTCAAGGTCATCTTAAAACACACGTTACCTTCATGACTTTCCCAACTTAGATTTTATCTTGCCCATTTCAGTTATTTTATCGTTTTACTGATTTCTGTTTTAACTTTACATTTTGTTGGAATTTCTTTTGTGGACTACATTTTTACCATTTCTTGTATATGTCACCGTTTCTTAATCTTAAAGTGTTTTTATGTTGTAAAGCACTTTGTAATCTTGTTTTTGAAAAAGTACTATACAACACAAAAAACGAGTTGCCTTTATATAGACTGCAATGATCAATTTTTAGGCAAAATTGTGTGTTTAATCCTGTGCTTTCTGAGGCAAACATCAAAAGTTGCAGTGAGGAATGTATCGGACAACAAAAGTGAGTGGAAGTAGGTGAAAGATTGTCATAACCTAGTGACATTTCAAACCAGCATTATCAATTTTCCACACAGCGAGTGTTGATCTTGACAAGTCTATACAAACTAAGTCATGAACTGTCAGTGTATCCATCCATTTAATCTGTGTATAAACCAAGGTCAGCAAATAAAGTTAAAAGCAATTGTCTCTGCACACACAGATGCTGACACTTGAAATACAACACAGTGTTAAATGATCACACAGGGTGAGATGTGATACAGTGAAGCTCATGATTTAAATATTGGGCAAGCAAAGCACACCTAAGTCCCGTACGATCTCCTTGACCATGTATTTGAGCATGCCTCTGCTGTGCTCAGGGTGGAGAAAAGACAGGAACTCCTGCTCATTCAGCAGTTGGTCAGCTGGAGGGTTATCAGCCTGAAACCAGCGGTCCTTCAGGCTTTCCAGAACCTCCTGAGCTGCAACAAGCAGAATAAAGAGAGATATCAATAGCAAAATGCAACTTAATGCTCAGGTTAAGCAGCACACCTCCCCACTTTCAAACGATTATAACCAAAGTACAAAACTTTTTATACGTACTGTCTTCATCCAGCTTTAGATCTTCATTGTTCTTTATCTTCTCAGCAATGTCTTTTTCATTGAAGCCTTTGCTAGCAAGAAACTTGACTCTGTATTCATCCCAAGTCACATGACCTACATATACAGACAACGCATGAATAGCTTAGGGAACAATAGCTACAACACAGCTCTGAAAGACTTTCAGTCTGACAGGACTTACAATCAGATACAGTGCGTTGAATTAGAACATGACTATCTGCTCATGTGTCAGGTCACTGAGGTAAAAGTATGTCTTGAATTGTCTCTTACCATCGCCGTCTGGGTCAACAGCACGGAAACTGTTTCTGTTCTCCTTCATGGCCTCCTGAAAGTGCTCCTCTGTCTTCTCTATAATCCAGTGCTGCATCTCCTTGGCGCTCACACTCCTGTCCTTGTTGGTATCAACTCTGTAAAATCATTTAAAATGCTTAATTATTATTATTGGTGAATAAAAGGCAATAACTGATACTAATAAATGCAGTGACCAGGTTGTCCATGTAGTTAGAGTCAAATCGCAGCTTTCATATATCCAAAAATTACCTGATGCCTCTATGCAGTGGTTTTACAACACACAATTTCTAAGCTTGTGTTTTTTGCAAGACTATTCTACTGTTAGACAACTTAAGCACATATATACGTACAGCTCAGAGAAACGCCACATGAATGTACCATTTATGTGTAAGCTTAAACACAACAGTTTTATTCTACAAAGTACATGTACTTGAGTATTTCCCCAAAATGTTGATTAGTTTTATACATTTCATTTATTTTAAGTGATTACAAATGGTCAAAAAAAAGTTGCTAGACCTCCGATAATACATACACACAAAAAAAAAAGTTTTAAGCAACACAAGACTAAAGTTTTATGTTGAGAGAAGTTGAAACATCAGTATTCAGTGGGATAACCATGATTTCTGATCACAACTTTCATATGTACCGGTGTCCGCCACAAGTCTTTCACATTTCTGTTCGGCACTGTGTGCTACTCTTGATTCAAAAATACCAGCAGACTGGCTTTGTTTGATTTCATGTACTTTCAAATCAAATATTCCAGAGGTTTTCAACAAGGTTCAGATCTTGAACTTAAGATATGTTTTTCTTAAGTGTGACCCAACTTCAAATTCTTGTATGACTAATCAGTTCTGCTTATAATGGGAAACAAGCTATTCTAAGAAACAATGTGTTCTACATGTTCATAGGTTTCAGTTGTGCAATATGTGCTACGTAGAAACGTGTGCTGGAGTTCTTCAGATGCTGACGGACAACTACCCGCACACTGTTGCTCATGCCAATAAAATACAAAGGAAAAGACTTGTCTTACTTGGTGAATATTTCAATGAGCTTCTTCCTGTTTCTCCGTGGCTCTGAGTCCTCCTCAAACTCCTCCATTTCTTTGCCCAGAAAGACTTCCTGATGAAAATCTTTGTTCAGGTGGCCATCCATCTCCATCTTCAACCCATTCAGATGATCTGGGGGAAGAATCTCATTCTCATCCTTGCTGGGTGGATTCTTGTCTTTAGATGCTGACATATTAGCAGGCCGTGCATGGACATCCATGGTGTGGAGAAGGATGTACAGCAGCAGAGACACAGACAGGGGGTTTCTGCACCGCAGCTTCCTCCAAACCGCCATGTCTGTCTGAATGAACAGTCAAAAGATTGGTGAAGAAAATTCGTGTAGTCTTCCACAGCAAAACGTCTCAAGTCGAGTTAGGTGGGATGAAATACTTAACTGGACACAATTTCTTATCATTACTAAACGTCATTTAAGTCATCATTTGTGTCTGCATCGCTAGTAGCTTTAGCTTTAACATCATGAGCATCCGTTAATAATAATAACCTGAAACATTTTCACACGGTCAGTACTATAAGGTGATTTTTCTGCTCGACCTCAACGCGTCATGAGTTTAACTAAACGACAGAATGTGACGTCGCTATGTGACATTAACAGTTAACACTACTCGTACAATATAGATTCACTTACAAACGTGATACTTCGGTGAAAAGGCAAGTATTTCGCTGTTAACTTGACAAACCTGGATTTAAAGATTCTATAAAGTAACAACTATAAAAACCACAAAATGTTATGCTAATAGGGAAGCTAACAACATCCTCCGGTTATCGTTAGTTAACGTAACGTTGTTGGCACAAATAATATCGGTTTAATAGCGCTGAAAACGACAAACCTGTCAGGTAGGACGGGTGCGACGCACTAAACAAACAGTCGAGCTCAAATCGGTTTGGCGATGGGATCACATAAGCAGCTAGCCAAATGTTAGCTCAACTTCCTAATCCAACTGACCTGCAGTGGTTCCGAGCTGTCAGATCCCAGTTCCTGTACACGTGGCTGCTCCGTTACACCCACTTCCAAACGTGGGACGGCGCACAGTGTACAACTCCACGGACAGTGTACAACTCCACGGACAACGTACGACAGCACGGAAGCACAGGGTCAAATGAAAGGCCGATTCATTCAATGGATCAGCGCGAGCCACTTGCTACAAGCTAACCTTGCACTGTTGCGTCGCGTCGAGCGAAGCTAAATACTTTCATACCTATGCGTTTCCGGTCTGCACTTTCAAAGTAAAATGCTTTTCGGGTATTTTTGAGGTTAAATGTGCACACTGTGAGAATCCATCTTTTTTGGATAAGGTTTATGTTAACTTGTGATGTAAAATAAAACTGAAAATATCAATTTGCTCAGTACTGCCAGTCCTGAGAAATCCATTCAAGATGGACAACAGGAAAAAAGCCTTTCTGAATTTTTGTGATTTGTGAATTCATAACCAATCATCATCAAACTAAACAAAACATTTGGTGGTTTCTAGTGCACTTAAGTGGTGTGATTTTTATTTTATTTTATTTTTTTAGAACCTATATTACGTTAAGTTCGAAGTCTCCATGAAAATGTGACACTTTACAAGTCACATTTTCATGGAGACTCACTATCGAAAATTTTGAAAAAGAATCTATGCTAATCATTAATTTTAGAATGTGAATGAAAGTGTGACAGATGTCACAGTTTCATTCTAGCTGGACCTGTATTATGTGTATCTGATCTCTTTATAAACCTCTGGAGTTTGCCGTCTGGCTTGTAACATAACTGCATGTTTAGCATCCTGTTGTTCTTGTGTTTTTGTGGCTGTGGAAGTGTTGTAGTTTGTAGCTTGAGCACTTATTGTAACTTACATACTGAATTCTTTGGTGATGGTTTAATTACAAATATTTGGAAAAATTGTTCAAACCTGCACAACTTACATCATAACCTTGTGGGATCCTAAGTGCCCCAGGCAGATATGGGAATTAAAAATAACAATATCACATATACAGTATCGTAAGTATTTATTTTAAATTCCCTATTCTTAGTTTTATTTTAATTCTGTATACATGTCTGAGTCCATTTCAGATTAAAATTTATAGCCACCGAACAACTTCTAAATCACACTTTGTGTTACACTGTACACACTACTGTCCATCTGAAAATACAGAAATATACAGGCTGACCACACAACATTATTTACCTATGGTCAGGGGCGGAGCTAGACATTGTAAACATCAGGGGCTAAAAACAACTGCATTCCAGCTATTGCCTTTTGTAAATCTGTCTTTTGTAGTTTTTAAATAATTTAGGATTTTTCACAATTTTTTTTCCCATAAGAAATGAGAAGTCAAACGGAAAGTTGGTGACTACAGCACCAACGCTGCACTGCCTTTTTGATCCTTTGATGTTCATGCATCCTCGGATGCCCTCATGAACTTTTTCAGCAAGTTTAGCTATTTTGAATCTCTTCAGAGATTGCACATTTTCTAGTATTACACTGTTTTTATGTTGTTTTCTCACCTCAACCTTCTTTTCTTTGGAAACAACACCTGATATCCATGTTTGTATTCACATAGGTAAAGTGGAGCTAAAAAGAGATGTTTGTTACTAAATGTAGCTTATTATTAAATGAAAAAGGTGAAAGACAGGTACATAAGATAAAAGACAGATAAATTAATTTAAAATGGAGAGGCTGAGGCCCTCTTCATTATTAAAATGTAATACAATAACGGAATAGATACTCACTCAACTGTTATGTTTTATATGAAATGCTTGACATGACTTCTTTTGACTATCATACTGAACAGAGGAGAAGAGAATAGAACAGTCATGGCTATAATTGTTTTTCATTACTGTTCCATCCTGTCCTTTCATTCCTTCCTTTCTGCTCGTCTCCCTCCCTGTCCTCCTGTCCTTACTATCAATCACTAATTATATATAAATTTATATCAGCCTGTTGTAATAAATTTGATCCACAAGGAACTATAACATAGGCCTATAAACTAAAATGTGTATGTACAGTAATAATAACAACACTTTGTCTTTTGATGTTGTCTGATTTTAGAATTTCTTGTGTTAGTTTGCACACACCTATGCTATGGTCCAAAAGAATTAAATTACCGTATTCTTAAACTTAGAATCCAGTCACTGGTTTGTATTGTATCTAGCTCTGACAGCCTTAGCCACTAAACAAAGAAGCAGTGTTAGCAAAGTCACATTAGGCAACGATAATAGTGATGAAAGTGACCTGAGTCACCGATTTTGTAACATATGCCAATAAATACCCACCCACCAAAGATACAAGGAATCCAACTCCAGTGGGTAGTTTGAATGATCAGGGCTCTCTACCTGTACCACGTGCTCGGTGCTCTGATCGGAGCAAACTATTATTGCGGGGTGTTACAAGTGTACACTACTAAAACAATGCGCTTTTGAGGATACAGACTGTACATGGTTGAGTTTTTATCAGTTTTACAAATATTTTAAATTTGTAAAGCTACAAAATAAATCACACACAAAGAGATTTGGGGCCTTTGAAAACATTCAGGGCTTGAGCCGACCCCTGTCTCCGCCAGCGAATATAATTGTCTGCGGCTGGTTATAGTTAGCTGTAACCTGTGATTCCGCAGGCCGCAGGTGGCCTCGGACATGTCTGAATTAAAGTCCATTAGTCCTGCCTCCATGAGCCAGTACAATTCTAAATTTTAAAATATCACAAGATGTTATAGTATTCAACCTAAAATTTGCCCCACCATTTCTCATATAAATTTTTGCTTGTATAATATTTTTTCTTTTCTTCAAATATTCTACTTTCTTCAAATATTTTATTTTATTATTTAAAATAAAGCTTTTTAAAATCCTCAGTATTTATTTAATCAGTCCATTTGATCAATCAATTTATTTTACTGGATAAAACTATTTTAGCTAAAATTTTATCCAATAAAATAAATTGGATAAAATGGTATTCAAGCTGAGTTTTACAAGGTGTTAGTGTCTCATCATTATTCTAAAAGCCACGCAGTGTCTCTTTCCACTTACGTTGTGTTTTCTAGTTTGTAACTTGACACTGTTTGGTGTCCTGCTACGTTTCAGAGTGAAACATCAGCGGAAAAAGGAACTAAAGTTGGCACCAGTCAGCAGCCATACTGCAAAGGTGATACTTGTAACTATGGCTTCTACCTCTAGGTGGCACTGTATGAAAGGTTGTAATGTCCACATAGACTAAGGAGCAGCCAATAAAAATGTAAAATTCCAGGTTTTAAATCGGGATAAATTCTGTACTGTGATTTTTATTGGTCACAATAAATATATGTAAATCTATCTATCATTTAGAAACAGTAAGTTTTTATTTGTAAACAAAACATTATTATTTAGGAAAGCAAAAGTTACCATGGTCAATATTATTAAGCCCCTGAAGAACTGACCTTTTAATTCAGACATAGCACATACCACCATTCTTTCACTGAGTAATGGACTAAGTGAAGTTAAAATTGAAGATTTGTCCCATATTCACTTCAAAAGAAATTTGAGGCACCATTTGTAAAAGCATCATGTCAAAAACAAAAGAAATTAGTTCTGACCTGAGAAGGACTGTTGATGGACACAAAGCAGGAGAAGGATTTACAAACTTATCAAAGTTTTTCCAAGTATCCAGAACTGGAGGGAGAAGCATGGGCAACATTTTGAAAAGACTCCAATTTTTATGGGGGGCTAACAATTTTGACCTTAACCGTATATAGTATGATAGAAGCACTAAGTCAGCCAATGTGTCAAGGCAGATGTGCACTTAACCGAGTAGACTACACTACACAGCCATCATTCTTTGTCTGGCTTTAAAATAATGGATTGTGCAAAGATAATACTGTACCTAGAAGTTACAAAAAGCATACAAAATCCCTTTTCTTTTTGTTCCTTGGATATAAACACAACTCACCCGTAGAGTAGTCTAGTATGAGCCAAAGTGACAGACACTGTCAGAGAAACACACATCATACACACACAACTTGTCTGCCAAAGAACCTCTTCAACTTAAGCATTTCATGTATGAGATAAAACAGAGCTAGCTAAGCTACTAAGATTGCCAATAGAGGCAAGGGAGAGGACAGAGGAAAAGAGAGAGAGACAGGGAGAGGAGGGAGAGAAAGAGAAACGGGAGGGAGAAAGGGTGATGATAAAACTCCACTGTGAGCCCTCCTGTAAGCTCAGTTAGAAAGCAAGGGAGCAACTGAGACCAGAGGGACAGGGAGTGCAACAGAGCAGGCGGAGAGGGACCTACCACACAAGATCAGCTCTGTGATGTTAAGTTTGAAAGTGGACTTGGACTTGATGACTTAGAGAGCACCTGCGATCTGTCAGCCAAAGGCAGAAGAGCACACTTGTGGCCATAAAGTTTTATGTTGTGTGATAGCAGTGAGGAGCCAGTTTATACTTCAAGGAGAGTAGAAGAAGGCTGGGCAAAGATCCAACCTGGATCTCATCCATCTTCTCTTGGGCTTTGTTCACGTTGCATCCCGTGGGCATATGGTGTGTGGACAGACAGACTGATTTGTATGCTGAATTGCATCTTTTGATCAAAGCCCAACTTTTGTGGATCTTAGAGTTTTTCCAGCTACCACACAACTTTTGAGACAGAATCAATTCCTGAGTTTGAAAAACAGCAGGAGGGAGTGAGGGGAAAAGGAGAATATTGCCATCAATCTCTAGACCTTGCAGCCCACCTTCAGCTTTGGACACCCCTCCTCTGCCTCTTCTTTTGCCCCTTGTACCCCCCTATTCCTCAGCCCCCAACAGAGCAGAAAGCGTGAAAAATCTCACTAATGGGTTTATTTGCTGTCAGATCTGTGCCGATCTGTCATTCCTTTGGACCATTCTGCTTGACACATTTCATAGTTGAGTAAGCCTCCTGGCTTTCTGGCTAGAGTTAACAGTGCCCCTGCAAAGTTTTGCTGCTTGAGAGCTCGTCAAGAGGGAAGCGAGAACGGCAGCAGTGTGTCTGACAGTCTCTTGGACAGGGAGTCCCTGAAACTGCATTCCTCTGGTCTCCTTTTCCCCTCTGGGTTTTTGTGTTTGTGAGGCTCCTGAGCATCTTCAGCTTCTGTTGAGTCAGATTACCAGTCCACGAAAAGTTCAGCCTGTTTCTGCCAAGGTCCTGGTGCTGATTGAAAAAGTGTGAAGATGTGGTGTGGGGCAGGGCCTTTGGCAATGGTGGCTGCAGTGTTTTGGACTCAGTGTGTCCTTTTGGATGGTGTGGATGCCAAGAAGGAGAGAAAAAGGCCAAAGGAGGGCACCCCACAAAACACAGAGACCTACAATACAACAATCTCCAACAGTGAAGAGGTCGGAGGAAATGTCAAGGTACTGGATTAAACTCCTTATTCTAACATTGAAGTTTGGTCAGTCTATCACATTTTAGTTAATTTAGTTAAATTTATGAGCTACTTCTTTAGACCGAGTTTCACATAAGATGCATTCATTGATATTCCACATAGTTTAAGGTGTGAAGTCCATCTGTAGGCATGGTAGATGTAAGTTTTTTGGGGGCAGAGGCAAAATCTAGGGCAGGACAGGTGTGCCCCACTAGGTCAAGCCTCAGACAGTGAAACGGATCAATATGTGTGAAACTTGTAATGGATGACTTCCAGAGGAATGCCAGGAATGTGGACATCTAAAGGATGATCAATACATCAATTAGTGCACGTTGCGGGTGTCTGCTCCTAATTTTCCAGACTGTGTGAAAAAATCCTTTTAGGTAAGATGTGAGTATCAAAAAGAATTAAATAAGACAAGATAGGAATGAAGGATCGCTCATTACAGCAGTAGACAATTTAAAAAGACAAATAATGATTTAAAAAAATAGAATAAGGCATAGAATTTGTATTAGCTTAAGATACTTTTTTTGTGGCAAAAATTGAAAAAAGAGTGAAGAACAATATTTGTATTAGAAATGTGCTCCTCTGGCAAAACTACACTACAGTGGTATGATTCCATTTTCAGAGGCAACAGTTGGCCCTTGATACTGTTATTTATTGGTTTACTGCTGGTGTTTCATATTTTCAAGAGTTTCCAACAGCCTATTTGTTTTGCTTTCAGCCCACCCATTATGTTGGCATTCTCATAAGTCTTTCTGCCCTATATACCAGCTCTCAGTCAGTGTCTACCAGTCAGCCTCTGGAATCTGAACAGTAACCTCTACTGACTTTTTCCCCCTGAAACCGAGCAGTGAGGTCTCCTTTGTATCTTTAAGAACACATTGTAGGTGGTTGCGGCCTGGTGATGTTTATTTGACTTGGTTTGCTCTGTAAAAGCAGAGGCTATGAAGGATGACCTTGTGTCAGCCCTGAAGCCTGTTGAAGATCGCACCCCACTGGGATCTCACTCCCCTGTCTCATCCCAGGGAGCGGGTGTCTTACTGTCTTCACAAACACTGCTCCCCCGAGGTCCCATTTAGGCTCACTGCCATGATGTAATTCCTGGGAAAGTTAGGTGGGCAGATATTTAAAGACCTATGGCAATGTTGTTCCCAGCCCATTGATTCTGTCATTCACAGGCCTAGTCTGACTCCGCTGTGTCTGGGACATCCGATAGGGGCGGTGCGGCCCCCAAAACTGGGGCAGCATGCCGTGTAAGCCCCTGACAAAGCCCCATAGAAAGGGTCCTGAAAGAGAACACCTCGGTGAGGATTAGCCCCCTGTGCCTCCCTCGCTAACATTCTTTTCATCTCGTCTCCCACAATCAGAGGGTAATGACATAATCACTCTTAAGACGCAGTGTTATGCCAGATAGTGTCTTTGCCAAACATTGTCACCTCTGATGAGAACCTGAGCTTTAAGCTTGACATCTGTACAAGTGGTGGTGTTCAAGGTTGGAAAACACGGAGCATTTGTTGGTGCCACTCTAGCCATGTTTTTTTTATTTTTTTTTTTCAACAAGAGAAAAGTGTGCCACACACCACGAAAGCAGTAACCCTGCTTTTTTGGGTAGTTTGTAAGTTTACCCTATTACACATCTGTTACATCCCAGAGAAAACAACACGTCCATTGGAGCTGTCTTGGCAAGAAATTTGTGTTCTCAAACAAGCCAAACATTTACACTCCACATTTACATTTTTTTCCCTTGTGCCCAGTGGAAACAGTGGAAACAGTTCTTATGATGGCATTCACTTCGATCTGACCAATCCCGTGTGTGGGCTGCTGGCAGCGTGCATCGTACACTGCATTCCTTGGGAGATTTTTCCATTTGAAAGTGATCACAATAGTGAGGTGTGGAGTCAAGCTATGAGTGGATTTTTTAAAATGAGATCATAACTACTAAAGCACATTTCAAACAACTTGTACTGTGTTGTACAATTTAGACTTTAAGGGCAATATGTCAAAGTAACATGAATGTAAGCTTTATTACTCTCCACTCTAAAGATGAGAGGAATCTGTCATTGTTGAGAGCAGTGAGAGATCTGTGATGGCTGTAATTGAGGGAGTCAAGTCAAACATCACGCCTGGCGTGTTGAGTAATGGCTGGGTTTAGCCCTGGGCTAGGGTTTTTGTTTCCTCTCTCTCATCCCCAGTGATGATTAATGTAACAGTGTGTGGGACTTTTTGGATCAACATACACATATGAGACAAGATCAAGTCCCACAGGAAACAAGGCCACTGTGAAAACTCACACCTCTGATTTGGTGAATTACCTACAGATTTCCACTGAACTCACATATCAACATCTCAGAAGACTAAAGAGGTCGTGCTTATTTAACATAGTAAAATTACATTAATAAAGTCATGTAAAAGAAGGTGAAGCAAATAATAAACATGCCCTCATAATTACACCTGCAGTTTGGAAGTAAAATAAACTGTTGGCATGGAATGCTGCTTTCACCTCGCAGATGTAGACGGACTGTTTAATTAAATTACTCATTGGTTCAGATCAATGCCAGGTTTATACAGAGAAATCCCTTAATCTTGCCTGATTCTTATCATGTGCTGGTCATGTTCCTATTATTCAACATGGATTTCTGAAACCTTGATTTTGGAATTATTGCTGTGCTTTACAGAATATTGGTTAGCTGTGGCTTTGAATAAAGTACCTAGATAATGTACAGTATAATGACAATAGAGCTTAGTAGTTCTAGATGCCTTGAAAAAACACAGAAGAGGGGAAATTAATAGCGTAAAATTGCAAAACAAAGAAGAAAAGTGATATGTAACATAGTTCAGAAACACAAATGAAATGAATAAAATCTAAATGACTTGCTGTGTACTAGGTTCTTCTCAAAGTCAAACCTCAGGACAAACTTGTACCTGAAAACTGGATCACTTTTCAGCAGCCCATTTTACCTACCACAGAGAAAATGAGAAGCCATTTCAATTGCAGCGCTATAATTTGTACACAAAACAGATGTGATACAGCCATCAAAGCTTCATTCAGCTTATATTATCTTTTTACATCAAGATCAAGCAGAGAGTGTTTCTGGTGATTTCTGAGGCATAAACATAAATTTTCTCACTTTTTCTCACACGTACATAATTACCACACAGATTTTTTTGTATGTTTGGACAACAGCGATGCAGTTATTTAATATTTCATTTGCACCTCTATGTGCTGTTCCCTTAACATTTATTAAACTAATAGCAGCATCCTCATCGTGCAACAATCTTAGCCGTGATGCCAACTGAATAATAATGGTGAGAAGAAAACAGTGTCAACATTGCATGTCTAACTGCATTTAACTCTATGAAGATAAATCCTCAAGACAATCTGTGGCTGTGAAGCGCAGCAGTGGGGAACACGGGGGTGGATGCATTGCGACTGGGATGCATGCAGGTTAACAGGATCCCCTCCTCGTCCCACACAGCCCGGGGATGCCTGCCTCCAGGGGTGGGATCGGCCTGTCCAACCATGCATGGATGACTGCACAGGGAGCAGTACAGAGATGTAAAAACAAGGGATTATGGAAGGCTCTCCATCATCCTGTCCAACTTTAAACCTGCCTGTGAACATTGCAACATTTTTATCAGCAACAAAATGTTTCTTGTCATCTCATGTGTAGGAACAGGTAGCAAAGTAGATAACAAGTAAGTGAAAATAAGATAAGTTTAACTGTACACACACAGAGGAATTCAGGAGCTGCCTTCCATGGAGTAGAATTTCAGTATCAGTTGCAGCCCCAGAGACATGTTTTAACAGTTGTGTTTGTGTTTTTGGTGGCATGCTGCCCCGGGGAAATATTTTCCCATTTTATTGCTTCAAATAAATTCAACCTAATTTTCCCCAAACTACATGACAAACACACTTAAAGCTGTGCACGTAAAAGGAATATTCATGCAGACCCAAACCACTGTTTTCTGGGTAATAAAATCTCCTTGGCTTCTGTGAACAATCAGCAGTTATTACAGTTAATTCATTAATGTATCCAACAGTTTCAAAGCCGCTGTGGTGTAGGTTCATAAAGGAGTCTTTTGGTACTTTTGTTGTGCAGTACGTTACAGTGCATCCCTCTCCTAAGAGCTGTGACTCAGTAATCTGGCATGATTTAGAGCCCATCAATGAGGATAAACACTGTCTGGAAGATTTAAACCTTCTCACCTTTAGAAAGGATACCTGACACATTCTCTCAGTCCGTGCTGGAATGGCGTGCGTTTTCAACCCGCTGACAGACGAGGCCACTTTGAGGTGCTCATACATCAGCGGTGATCAAAGCCAGAGACCCGGTGTTCTTCATCAACTCTCCGAATGATACCTGGATCTGCTCCCTTCCCACTTTGTTCACAAGTTGTACGTGCTGATGCAGAGCTATGTGAGGGAATCCATAGTTTACATTGCGCCACATTTAATAGCACTGACTGAGAGATTGAACGCCTCTGACAACTTTTCCCGTGACATCAAGCAATATGGTTTTCATGTCTGCATGTATGGAGTCTTTGATGTTCTCGGTCAAGACAGAGACTCACCTGCATACAATGAATCTGAAATCTCTTTTTGGCAAGATGTGTGAGCCACCCCAGCTGTCACTAGTGCAGATGCCTTAAATCAGAACACATTCTGTATAATGGAAAGACATGAACAGGCCTTGAGCTGATGATTAAATTATTTATATAGGGATTTACTGTTATTTTTTAGCTTAAAAATCAAGGTAATAATTACCTTGGTTGTAGCACAGAAAATCCTTGAGGGCAAAGTTTTAATGGTTTAATTACAATGGCGTGTGTTAAAGAGGATAACAAGCTCAAAATATGGCTGATTTCCTGGCAATGATATGCTGTCTTTTTTATTATTATGTAGGGAATGGCTAAGATGTGTAATTATAAGTTACATGTGTGGGCCAACTTGCACTATTTCACATCTCTGAAAAGGCAAACAATGATCTTTGAAAAGAAAAAAAGTGAAGATTTGTCTTTTTCAGAATTAACAACTGCTGGCTCCCATAATCAGTGGGTGTCTTTTAGTGTCTGAAGTGATGATTCACTGCTACAATTAATCCCAGTGGAAATATACTGGAGTTGCCACAGGCATGGAATACTAGTATAAACCCACAAGTGTTAGAACTGTCAGTCTTCGACATGTTAATATTTTTAAAACATACAGAACTGCAACACTACCAGGCTTTTTTTCTTTCTTTTTTTTTTTTTTACATTTTTATCACTGCACATTGATACTGAAGACATACAAACTGTGAAATAACATGTGGAATTGTGTAGTAAACAAAAGTGTTAAATAACCCAGAACATGTTTAAATTTTAGATTGTCCAGTTTAGCCCCATTTAGCTGTGATGGCAGCTTTGTACACTCATGACATTCTCTCATCAGATTCATGAGGTGGTCCTCCAAAACAGGTTCAGTTCAGTTGCCTTATCAAGAGATAATGTGCCATTTCTTGCCTTCTTAATGTGCTTTAGACCATCTTATGCAGATGAAGGGTAGGCACAGAGTCAATACAACACTACAACTACTGTACAAATCCATATTAAAGGTGCAGTTGATGATGCTGGCAGGCGAACTTGTGCCCATGTTTTGAAGCAGTCCGCCATAAATGACTAGACAGGCGACCTGCAAGTCAACACAACTTTCAACCTCATTGGTGCATGAGCTCATGCACTCACTTGTGGAGTTGAAAACAGTCACAGCAGTAGCTGCTACAGAGCTAGCAGCTGTACCTTATCTAACCACAGGATGACTGGGGAGAGACAGCCTGCATTTCAGATTTCTTCAACATCAGGTACGGGTAAAAAGAAAGAACAGACATACTAGAGTGACAACTGTGAGATTGTAAGCTGTGTTGACTGGCAGGCTGCCTGTTAAATCATTTACCATATTTTCCGGGTGATATGTCACTCCGGTATGTTACTCGCATGAGCCAAAAAATGCATAACGAACAAGAAAAAACCGTGTATTAGTCACTCTGCAGAACAGGTCGCATTTGTTCGGGGAACGCGCATCAGGCGCGCAGCCGAGAGCTGGTGGCTCGCCTCCTCTAGTGGCTGTCAGTGTGTCAAAACACCCTGTAGTTGAATTTATTCAAAATACAAGTCGCTCCGATGTATTTGTCGCTCCCCTCGCCAGACTGTGCAAAAAACCGCAAGTATTAATGTGGAAAATATGGTATATTGGTCTGCCACAAAAGGCTGGAAACTAGCAACTTTGCTAACATTGTACACTGCACTGTTAAGACAAGAAACACCAGCCTGTTTGGATGGTTTTGGTGACTGCACTTGGGGACACATTCAAAGTTCTTGAGATTTTTCAGATTGACTGACCTTTGTTCCTTAAAGTAATTATGGACCGTCTATTCTCTTAACTGAGTGTTTCTTGCCATAATATGGATTTGTACAATTGTTGTAGTAGCACAGATATGGTTTTTGACTCTGAACTCACTCTTTCTCTGCACAAGAAAACTGATGGTTTGAAGCGCATCAAGAAGGCAAGAAAATACACAAATTAACTCACCTCTGATTTGAAAATAGCTAGTGTGCAAAGCTGACATCAAAGTTAAATATGACTACTTATGATAATCTAAAATACAAAACATGTTTACCCCTTTTTTGTTTACTGCGTAACTCCATATGTGTTCTTTCACAGTTTGGATATCTTCGGTATTAATGTGCAATGTTGAAAATAAAAAAAGAAGAAAAAAACACCGAAAGAGGTGTGCCCAAACTTTTGACTGCTAGTGTATGTTAATGAATAAGAAAAACTGAAAAGCAGTGGAAAAAGCACTTTATTCGAGAAGTTCCCAGTCTTATGGAAACAGTATTGAGTGATGTACAAATATTCTTGTCTTGACCAAATCAGCCTTGCTTTTATCTGTTTCCAAACCTCAAAATCGCAACGAAAACACAGAAGGGTCCGACATGCACAGCGCCTGTTAAGTTGTTTATTTTGTCTGCTGTCAAAGAGAAGAGAAAGTCACTGGGAGAAAGAGGCCGCTACAAATCCCAGCTATAAAAAAACAGTTTTTATTGTAGCATTCTCAAAAGACAAACAAGGAGTGACTTTGTTGCGGTGGAACAAGAGGCAGGTTTTTTAAAGTGAGGAAAGGAGCATGTTGGTTTTGTAGATAAGTGATCCGTGTCCTGCTGCCAAACCTAAACAAATTCCATTTCAGACAGCTCACCTCCATGGCTCGTCTTTATCTCCTCTTCTATCTCAAATGAAGTCACTCAACATTTGGTGTTTCGGGTAAGATTTAAGCTTGTTGTAATTGCAATTTATACAGCCTCATATTTTCCCAAAATAAATAAATACACAGCGGAGGGATCTGTTGCTGCCAGAGGCTGTGTGAAGGTGTGTAAAGGCATCATTTCTTATCAGTAATACAGACCCCGGTTTCTTAAACAGCAATTTACAACAGACATATTTCAAATTAAGCAAACACAAGATCAGAAAATAGACAAACAACTTTAAATCATAAGAACCTGGCATACATTTATAACATTTGTTATCTTGTTTATTATATTTTCTGCTGTTACAGAAAATACTGTCTGTGGGTTCGAGTGAATGCTTTGACCCTTTTGACATGTTGTTATAGACTAATTGAGTCTGCAATCCACAGAATCTACATCACACGTACGCAGGCAGACTCATTTTTCACAGTAGAGCTCATGGAAATTTTCATGTGCTCTGAAGAGCCACTTGACAAGGTTTGTTTGCATTCATTCAAAGCCTATTGGGTGAATGAAACCTGACGTGGCACCTGAATGATCTGGAATGAACAAATAAGCATGGAGTGAATCGTTCAGAGAAGAATGGCGGCTGGACGTAGATGGGACATTAAAAGCTGAATTCCTCTTGAAAGGAGTCATAGTCAACACGGCAGCGCAGACAGAAAGAAAGAGGTTTCCCTGAGTGACCTTCATCGGTGTCTGGCACCATTTAATTGTATCTTAGGGCAAGATTTTCCAAAGATGGTTTAAGAGAAGAAATTATGAGTCAGTGGATTTAGCCTCAAAGGTACAATCCTTTACATTATGGCCCAATAGGCACTATTATTTCAAAATAAAAAATGTGAGTTATTTTAAAACTAGAACTTTCTACATACTTGCTGTTATTCAATGAGAAGAATTTGGCTGTAAAATCGGACATTCTTTTGAACAATCTTTCTTTGCTCTGGCAGAGTATGTACAGCTCCTTTCTGTACACACATATTAATTCATTGTTCTTTGAATTGCTACATGAGCAGTGGTTCAAATGTGGATATTTATTTATGTACAACAACATTCTTTTTTTCACAGATTTCTGAACACCAGAGAGTGGACCCACTGGGATCATGGATGGACTTTGTCAAACGTCCTGTCGGAAACTTCCCTGGAAAGTGTCGCAAAAGGAAAAGACCCTTGGTATGCTCAGCTGTGAGGGAGTGGTCCTTTTTCGATGATCATTATCAACTGGCAACTGATATTTTGTATGTCTCTTCACCACCAGCCTGGCCCACCTGGTCCCCCTGGCCCTCCTGGCCCACAGGGACCTCCTGGCTCTCCTGGGGCTGAAGTGACACAGGAAGTTCTTCTTCAGGAGTTCAAAGAGATGATTAAAGGTAGAGGCATGTTGATTTTGTTGAAGCTTCTCTTCAGGTCACTTTAAATTAGGTTAATGTGAAATTATCCACAATATCGTTGGATGGATGGTACAATTTCAATGTTGTGATTTGTCAGAGGCTTCAGAAAGGAGAGCAGCAGCACTGGATCGACAAACCAGCCCCAGCCAGCTACCTATGGCTCTCCTCAGCCTTGAAGGGATGACCTACCGGCGAATAGAAGAAGCTTTCCACTGCAAGCTCAAAGGGCCTGTGGTGGTGGACAAGAAGACTCTGGTGGAGCTCCAGAACTTTCAGACAGTATGTTTGTTTGAAACCAAGTACATGTTTATGAACTGGGTCAGTTCTGTTCTCTGTGTGTGGCTGAAAAAGTGAAGTTTTGGCTAATCCCCTTCATGGTTACATGCTTTGTTTCTGACCTATTTGCTTCTCTGTCTTAACCATATTTGAATGACTGAGTGTTTAGTGTAATCATTACTTGCATGCGGGGGGATTATGAGTGGATCATCCTCCGACTGGTAACAGGCATTGGCAAAGTAGTGCCATGCAGAGACTCAGACTGACTCTTTGGTCAAAAATATCTACTTTTTCAATTCTACACATCACTCTGTGGGCAGCATACAAAAGGCACTCTGTCTCTGACTTGGAATAAAGTGTGGAGAGGACAGAAATAGACACTGTTTGAAACAGCATGCTGTAGTGGAAGAACTATGTCTTGTTGGGATGCCTGACGAGGATGGAGGAAGGAGGATTAAGCATTACTGTGCTATTTAGCATGCTAATGCAGCATTATGTTAGTAGATTATTACGTTTACAGTACTATGCTACAAAAAAGGGTACTGTGTATCACTGAAGAGTCACAATTAAAGAGGCAATAAGGGAAGACAGCAGAAACAGAAAATATTGCAACATGGGTCATGTTCAAGTGTCTTTGAGCAAGACATTAGAGAATCATGTGTTCTACAGCCAGGCTGGAATCATTCAGTTACACCCACAAAATGTATGTGTAAATTAGGGATAATTTGGGTAATCTGACCAAAAGATCATAGGACAAACTTTTCAGGTAAAATCACAATCCATGATCTGAATCACAATTTTTCTCACTGGCCCTAATACTCAATTCGTCACATACCGACGCTTGTGGTGCATTCCAGTTATGTCAGCACTAATAGGTCGGAACTGGGAGTGATGTAAACTCTGAGCTGATTGTGTTCCAGCTGCAAAGTCTGAAAAACATGGATGCGTAGTGGAAAGCTGTCTCATTCAGAGCATAGACAACTTCCAAACACATACTGTATGCATGCTACTCGATAACAACTGGACGTCACATTTCCCACATAAAAAACAGCATAGTAACATGCAATGGATAAAGAAATGAATGGTACTGTGTGTGACTGAGGTAATATGGAACAAATACACCAACAAGTAGCAGCGTTCATTCAGTTGTTTCTAGTGGCGGCCATATTGTGTTGTACAGTCGGGATTGGTGGGATTGCTCCGACTTTCCGAGTTGGAATTCCGAATTGTGGGGTGTTCCAGTTGAATTCTCCAACTGGGAACTTGGAAATTCTAACTTCCGAGTACAAAAGGAATGCACTTTTAGTCAGAACATGTGCGTGTCACCTTTTGATGCAAAAAGTATCCAGGGAGTGGCATTTTCAGCAAGCAAGACAAAATGAAACAAATCTACTCAGTAATGAAAAAAAACCTAAAAAAACCTAAATGTTTTAGAACACCCCAGTTTTTCCAGCTTTTTGTTGAAATTCAAACAGTGCAAGTTCAATAAATAGCTTGAAATGGTACAATGGCAAGTGCTAAACTGACAGAGGTTAAAAAAGGAGAGGTTTTGTTGCTATAGAAATGGAAAGAAAAAGGAACAAAAACAATGGTCTCTCTTCCATTGTTAATCGCCCTTTTCTCGCCATTTTTATAGCAACACAATGCTTTCTGCAGTACAATACTGTTCAAATAATATTCACGAGGGTATGGCACCAGATTATGTTCCAACACTGCTTTTATGCAGACAGGCAGGGTTGTAATTAATTAAGCAAATTTGGGACACCTGTAGAAATTAGTTGCACCAACTTTCAAGGCTTGATCTTTTTGTATAATGCTGAAATGTATGTTATTTTTCAGTTTTGGGTAACCTTCACTTTTTTTGTAACCTTTGGCAGTTCGACAATTATCTTTGTACCATTTCAAGCTATTCACTGAACTTGAACTGCTTCAATGCCAATAAAAACTGGAAAATTGGGGTGTTCTAAAACTTTTGACTATAGTGTACACAGACGATGGCCACCAGCAGCTCACTGAGGTACTTTAGTCGTCTTATTCCTTTCACCTTTAGTAATTGGAGTAATTTCCTCTGATTGTTCGCATGTTTAAAGCCGTCTTTCTGGAAGCTTTGATTTTAATCTTCAGGTTACGATGGACTAACCAGACTCCACACTTAAGGACACACTCTGATCTACAGTAGCTAGCAACATTACTGACTCATATATAAGTTGGCATTTGGCTCATTTAAAAGACCTCAAATAGAGTATGAAAGTCTGGGCAGTGTTGAGCTTTATTAAAGGGATGATTGACTGATTAATTCCTCTGAAAATCTGGCCACATCACAATTTAAATACACTGCCTGGCCAAAAAAAAATCGTTACGTGGATTTAGCTAAACAAATACAGTAAGAGCATTTCCACATGCACAATGCAAAGGGAACTTAAGGGATTGGGACTGAACAGCTGTGTAGCAAGATCTTGGTGAAAAATCAATGCAACACTGGATGGAAATAAATCTTGTGACATTGCAGAAGCTTATTGAAACAATACCACAGCAAATGCGTGCTGTAATCAAAGCTAAAGGTGGTCCAACGAAATACTGTATTAGAGTGTGTGACCTTTTTTTTTTTTGTTGGTGACTTTTTTTTTTGGCCAGGCAGTGTAAAAGACTGTTATCACCACTCCAAATATTAACTCTGTTTCCTTTTCTTTCCCTTTAGCCCCCAGCTAAAGGAGCCTTCCTCAGAGGATCTGGAATGGACCAATCAACAGGAAGATTCACAGCTCCCGTCACAGGAATCTACCAGTTCTCTGCTAACGTTCACATTGGTAACTGTCCTTTAGAAAAGAGCATGTACAACTAGGCCTATAGATGTAGTATCCCCAGAACGACATTCTGACAATTTGTCTTTTTTACAGATCATAATGAGGTGAAGAGGAGCAAGAGTCAACTAAAGGCCCGGGACAATGTTCGAGTGTTGATCTGCATTGATTCACTCTGCCACCGATACACGTAGGTATTCTGTTAGAATGCTATAAGCTCACGATGAGTGTAAATACTTCTTACCTTATATGTTTTTTAATACTAATTCTTACCATGTGCTTTCCATTTGTCAGGGCCTTGACATGCATTTTTTTAATCAATGTGCATATATAAAAGTTAATCAAATTAATCTTGGCGTGTTGTGAATATGGCCACACCATCTTTTCTTTCCATCCTTTTCATATTGTTTTGAAAGTTTGTTTACTTTTACCCCATAACAGTGATATTTTATTAGTGTTTAATGCTGCCCTAACTCTCACTAGGATTTATAAGCTGTTAAAGGTGTTGTCTGTTGCAGTTTGTGTGGAACTGGTTTGGCATTTCCTGTATAAAACTAGAGCAGGTCTTTAAAGGAAATGTCCTCTCATTTAGAGCTCTGGTCCCTGTCGCCTAACTAATCTTTATAGACTCACCTTTGACACTTGAGGCAGTCTGCTGTATTCAAGAGCACCAGTCATATTCCATTTTTGGGGATTTGGGAGACAGTTAATGAAGGATCTGAAGCAGCAGGCCTACACAGTGAATATTACAAATACAGTTGCGAACAGCTCAGAGTTCTTTCCAGTATTTCAAAATCTCTATTTACATAAAGTCAGTGAAAATTGCTGAAATAAATTGCTCCCTCAAGTCTCCCCCAGACTCTGCGGAGCTCACAGCCTCCCGCTCAGCGAGGTACAATAAGAGGAACGTATAAATAATATTATGATGGCTTACCTAACCCAAAAGAGTGCTTGGCTTCTGCTCCTCGAGCCAAAGCCCCAGCCACTCTCATCCTCCCACATATGAAAATGCAGAGAATGTGAATGCTGAAACAACCAGCTCTACAGAGGCTTAGGACACTCATCTGTAATATAATGCTTTTTGGTTCAACTGAATAAGTCCTCCAGTACACATAATTTCACATGTATTTTTTTATATTTTTGCAGCTCACTTGAGATGATTGTTGGACTAGAAAGTAACAGCAAGATATTCACTGTCAGTGTGCAGGGGCTGCTGGAGCTACAGGTGAGTATTACACTAACAGGCAAATATGCATGGAATTATGTAGTAAACAAAAAGTGTCAAACACGTTTTATAATGTTATATTTTATAGCTCATCAGATTCACTTTGCCTTGTTAAGAGTTAATTTCTTGCCTTCTTAATGTGCTTTAGACCAGCAGTTATTCTGGGTAAGTCCTTCTTTACTTTAAGAAATGTAGGTCAGTCTGAAAAATCTCAAGAACTTTGAATGTGTTCACAAGTGCAGTCACCATAATCATAAAATACTATGATGAAAGTGTCTCTTATGAGGACCATCCCAGGAAAGGGAGACCAATTCAAGTCTCATTCAAAGTCCTTGATTTTTTTTTTTCAAATTGACTTCATTTCTTAAAGTTACGATGGTTTGCCTTTTCTCTTCATTTAAAGATGTAGTCTTTGATGTTGGCAATCTAACTAGTGACTGAATGTTTATAGTGGTCCGCTGTAAATGATTTAACAGGCGACCTGCCAGTCAATGCGGCTTACAACCTCATAGGTGCACAAGTTCATGCACTCACTCGCAGGGTTGAATATAGCAGTAGCATCTGTATCTTATCTAACCACAGGATAACTGAGGAGAGACAGCCTGCATTTCAGATTCCTTCAACATCTGGGACAGGAAAGAAAAGAACAGACATACTAGCTTGACAACAGTGAGGTTGTAAACTGAATTGACTGGCAGGTCGCCTGTTTAATCATATATTGGCTACCAGACAGTTTCCAAATATTGTAGACTACCCTTTTAACTATTTCTTACCATAATATGGATTCGTACAGTAGTTGTAGTAGCACTAAAGGTGCTATTGACTGTCCTCACCCTTCCTCTGCAAAAGACGTCTAAATCACACTAAGAAGGAAAGAAATGACACAAATGAAGTGAACACCTTTCCACGTGCCTACCCCATGAATCTGATGAGAGAATGCAAAGCTGTCGAAATATGTCAAAGCTAAATGTTGGACAATCTAAAATGTAGGACATGTTCTGGGTTGTCCATCTGTGTTCTTTCACAGTTTTTATATCTTCAGTTTTAATGTATGATGTTGAAAATAATAAGAAATAAGGAAAAAACACTGGAGGAGAAGTCGTGTCCAAACTTTTCCCTGGTACTGTACCCTACTAGCATCTTTTAGAATCCATTATGTTGAACAGTGCAGTAACAAAATGCACCAGTAGAAAGTCGTACCTTCCCTCAACCCACTTTCATTACCCTACTTAGAGCACTTCGTATTTGTGCATTCATTCTATTTCAGTAACGTGTATTGTTTCTCCAGGCTGGGCAGTACACCTCCATATTTGTGGATAATGCAGCTGGTGCTTCCATTACAATACAGAACGGTTCAGATTTTATGGGCATGCTGCTTGGTGTATAGCCTTCCAGCCCTTTGCCCCTTGAACAAGGCATTCACGTCATCCACTCGCTGCTGTTTTCAATGGACTTCTTATGAGCATCAACTCACACACGACAAACCACGAGGGAGGTTTGAGTTGGGGACGTACAGCCGACCTTTGACTTGACTGCTTGTCAGATGGTGAATGGACAGTGTGAAATATTCATGGACTGTGTTTCACAGTGCACTGCCGCTTTCTCGAGCAACTTCACTGATAATAGCCTTTTACAGTATGTCAGTGAGTTGGCAGTACATCAAATGTCAGTTCTCTTATGTTCTCTGGATAGCTGCTGAGAACATGAAATATCTATGGCATGTGTGTTTGATGTAATATGTTGATATTTTTGTCTAAATGATGTATCCTGTACACACTCAGTTACTTATCTCAAGGATGAAATATCAGTTTTATATATACAGTATATATACAGTATGTATATATATATATATATATATATATATGTTATGTTATGTGGTGCATAGGCTCTGTGAGTACACTGGACAATGGAAAAATGCTCAATAGACCGGTAATGGCCTCACATAATCTTAAAAAGTCTTATTATTTTAAAACCTGCGTACTCCTTTTGACTGTAAGAAAGCAGAGAATGATCTTTTGTGAATTAATGTTATTTTTAAATGCCCATTTGTGTTATCATTTATCATCTGCTTATTTTTACTCTTCTGTTTTCTTATAGGCATATACAGTATGTGTAATTTATCATAATTGAAACACCAGTAATAATGACAAGCATTCAAATGTCATACAGTATTTATGTTTGAGATGTATAATCTATCCATCCTGCGTTGATTTACACTCTCATGGAATGTTGAAACCACAGATTCTAAGAATAAAATGATACTTTCTGATTATTATAATTTTTTTAATCACAAATATTATGCTGCATTAAAGTCTTTAAAATGTTGCTACTTGATCTTTGAGTGTAATGGTGATATCACAGTCATGGAAAGTCTGCAACATTTAAATTCTGTTGTATTTGAACCTCTGCATTCATCCTCTGGCATCCTCACACAAACATCCTCTGGAGTGCAACAAAACAAACTGGCATTATTTGAATTGTAAATTCTCCCAAATACTTAAGATGCCTTTGCAAACACTGGCAGAATGCCAAGCACATGCATGACTGCAGTTACCTACCTGTAAAATATCTTGTGTCTGAAATCAGACACTCTGCATGTCATTCAGGATCACTTGTCAGGAAAACTATAAAACTAAGGCTTATTTTGCATGGGCTGCTTTTCATGTATACGTATCCCTCAAGTTTCAGTTTAATTAAGACTGAATAGTTGTGGTCCAATCCAGACAAATGGGACTTTTGTTTTCACTCTTTAGTGGTTATTAAAAATCATCCATTTTGTTTGTGGGTGGTCTCATGGGGGCACTAATAAGGAGCTCTTAGACTTTAAGGCGCAAATGCCTGTCCGGTCAGTAAAATGAGCTTGTTAGCATCATTGCATGAATGCCTTATAATAGGGGCTTCTCATGGAAGCATTGCTGAAATGCCAAGTGTCACATACTGTACCCAAGAACCAACCACAAGAACATTGCACCCACGTGCTATTTCAGCCACCGACGGTCGCACACATTTCAGACAGGAATGAACTGCTTGCTGGAAACACACCCAAAAATTTGGAAAATAAACATGACATTTTTATTTTTTAATGAATTGCCCTACTTATTTTGGTAATGTGTAGGTATTTTTATTTTCCCAAAGCTCAATTTTGAGAAATGAGAAATGTTTAATTTAAAAATGTCAAAATGAAGATAAAGATGTCAAAAACAACTCTTCGCTGGAAACATATACATGGACCAAAATTTATAGTGGATATTAGAGGCCCTGCAATTATACAAACACGCGCGCTCCTTTTTCATAAGGTGTCACCTTTCAGTGTGTTAAACTGTGCAAGGATAACAGACAATATACATTTCACGAATATTTGCCCTTTCGTTGCTCAACAAGTAAGAGAATAGCACACTTGTGAGATTTGATTGTCTTATGTTTTTTTTTTTTCAAAATGTGTTTAATGACAGCTATGTGAGCATGCCGTAACGCATTCGCTGCCCTACAGTGGAACATGGAGCCTGCCAAAGTGGTTGCGAAACCACCCTGTACCACAACTCTGACAGGAATTTCCCATCGCCCCATTATCAGCATCAGACAAGCTGAGTGATTGCAATTACATCTGCCCAAATGCTAAGAGCAACTGCCTTTTCTCTTTTCCTCAGAGAAGTGAGGTATTATGAATGGCCCCATTGTGACTCTCCACAGGTCTGTCTGCCCCATAAACCAACATAGTGGGGTTGTAGAGCTTTAATTAGGCCTTTAATTATGAGATTCCTCTACCTTAGTGACTCACTTATTGGGTGACAGGTTTAAGCAAATTGTCTGAACAGAATAATAATAATAATAATAATAAGATGAAGAAGTAGAAGAAGAGGAACTGACAATAAATTGCCTGCCACAGGGCAAAAGCACGCTTCCTGCATGCTGATTCAGCTTTTTTTACTCAAGTAAAAGTGAAAAAGGGCTCTTAAATATAGTCGGAGAATAAAAGCAAAAAGTTACACTTGTGTCTCTTGAAACATTTTTGTCTTCTTATGTTTATTGTGTGGAAACAGCAAGGGATGTTTTTTGTATTTATCGTTGCATTTACTGTAGGTTGAAATAAGGAAAGTTGCTCAATCATGTAAAATAAAATAAATGATAATTTAAACTAAAAAGTAACCTTTTTTGAGTATATAAAATGGAAGAAGTACAGATATTGGAAGAGAAAAAGTAAAAGTTGTCAAAAAAATACCTACTTCTTATTACAAGGAAGTAAGGGTTGCTACTTTATTTTCATTTACACTGAGCCTTATCATGCCCTTGAGCATCATACTTAGATTAATCATGCTGAGCCCTTTACAAAAAATCGTTATACAAAGGTGATCCACTTACCCAGACAATATTTCTTCTTGGCCTATCAACCTCTTCTTGGATACTCCTTTTGTGCCAAGTCCTGATTAAAATCACCGTTTCACATTGGCTATTTAAAATCACATTGCTTTTGAAGGATTTTAAAATTTTTACCCCTAAAATTGCCCCTCCCTGATTTTTCAAAATAATGTGTCTATATATATGTTAAAGTAAAATGAAATAAGCGAGACGATGCTGTTGTAGGTAAGACCAAAAACAAACAAACAAACAAGCAAAAAAATGCAGGTTTAGGCTCAAAACCCAAACGAGACCGAGATGCTGAAACCAAGTTGAGACCAAGTTCAAGGGTGGAGGCGACCAAACTCGAACCACAAGAACTGAGCGTTACATAGATTATTTTATTGATTCATCAAGTAATCTTTTAGACTACAAAACATGGGGAAAAAAAAAACAAATTACCAAACTATATTCACATTTCAGCAGCTTAGTCAGAGAATGTTGATGTTTTTTTTTACAACTAAACTAAAACGACTACCGCCTGTTACCAAAAGAGTTGTCAACTGCTACATTAAGCCATTATCTTTTGCACCTTTACACAGCAAAGACATTGCAGAAATCATGCTTTAAAAATATTAAAGACTGATTTTTTTTTTAAGGGATTAAACAATTTCTTGGCAGCAAAATAAGGCAGCCTGAGGAAAGCTGAAGCACTTAATGACAAAAAATAAGGCTTTAATTGTTTTTTCAAACCACAGTAGTAATGTCGACAATTATTATATCAAATATCATTGCACATGTGGCCTTTAGGTAAAATCCTCTATATCTGAAACCAGGATAAAAACGAACATAAAAGACCAAGACATGAAGGTAACACTTTAGTCTGGCAACAAATCCTGTCTAATTGAGTTTGGGCAACTTTAACAATAACCCCTATACCTAATAAAAACCAATACTCTACGAATACATAGGATAATAAACAACTAATTTACCCCCAAAGACCTAAAGGGCTGAACACAGCACCGTCAAAAAGCTTTCAAATTTGCAAATTCTTCTGTTTCAACAATGCAAATTATAAACTGGCACTTTAACGGTTCAACTGTACGATAAATTCTAGAATATATTTTAAAAGCAAAATAAATATGGGAGACTCAGTTACCCCAAAGGCTCCTTAAGGGATAATGGCAAATAACTCTAACCCCTAACCCCTAACCCTAGGGCTTATGAAAAGCCAAAGCACTACAAGTACTTGCACTAATAAGCAGCTAATTCATGGCTGCATAGTTTAGGAAAGTTAATTTTAATAGCGCCGCATTACTTTTTTAATTTGCATCTCCCACACTGCGTAAACTTTTTTCTGTCTTGGAGCTGTAAAAGTGCTTAAATTTAATCCAAATCCATGCCATAAAGTGCTGTTTCAGGAGGTGACCATAGTTGGAGCCAAACTATGAAGAGGATGTGACATTTTGGCGAGGAGCCAGCCACTGGCCCGGACTCCGTGCATTCTATCTTTCTTCTCTGTTTGTCAGCACTTCCAAACATGGCTACCTGCAGGGAGCAGAGAGGAACAGACAGTTAGACTCTGTCACAGGGATGCCAGGCTCCTGTATATTATGTTTTTAGCATGCCTTAGATTTTTTCACAGCAGCCTAAGTTACTCCAAACAGAGCCGAGCAGCCCGTGTCCTGCTGATATCGAGGCTGTCCTAAACAGATCTGTTGCTACGACACCGTTCCCATATCCTTAGTCCTCCGAGTCCTGTGAAGAGGAGGAAGAGATAAAAGAGAAATGCGCGCGCTGCTCATTACTACCTTGTTTTCACATCAATACCGTGCTGCGAATAAGAATTTGCCCTTGTCCTGATTCTATATTTTAAAATTTTTTATCACACTTAAATGCATCAAAAATTTTTGACAATTTTTGACAAACATAACCTGAGTAAATACAAAATGCAGTTTAAAATCGATAATTTCATTTATTAAGGGAAAAAAAAATCCAAACCTACCTGGTCCTATGTGAACAAGTATTGGCCCCCTAAACTTAATAACTGGTTGTGTCACCCTCAGAGGCAACAACTGCAATTATGCATTTGCGATTACTGGCAATGACTGTTTCACATCGCAGTTGTCCCACTCGTCTTTACTGAATTGTCTTAATTCAGCCACATCAGAGGGTTTTTGAGCATGGACAGTCTGTTTAAGGTCATGCCACAGCATCTCAATTGAATTTAAGTCCAGACTTTGACTAGGCCAGTTCAAAACCTTATTTTTTTAAGCTATTCACAGGTGGACTTGCTGCTGTGTTTTGGATCTTTTTCCTACAGCGCAACTCAAGTGTACTTGAGCTTTAGGTCAAGTACACTGATGGCCAGACAATCTTCTTCGGGATTTTCTGGAAAACAGCAGAATTCATGGTTCCATTAATTGCAACAAGTCCTTCAGGTCCTGCCCTGCTGTTGGCATGATGTTCTTATGAAATGCTGTGTTAGTTTCACACCAGATGTAACTGGATGTACACCTGCCAAAGAATTCATCTTTTGTCCACAGAATGTTTTCCCAAAAGTCTTTGGAAATAACAAGATGTTCTTGTCAAATATGAGATGAGCCTTTTTGGTCAGCAACAGTTTTTGCCTTGGAGCTGTCCCACAGATACCATTTCTGCCCAGTTTGAATATTATTGTTGAATCATAAACACTGATCTTAATTGAGATGAGTGAGTCCCGGGGTTCTTTTCATGTTGTTCTAGGTTCTTCTGGTGATCTCCTGGATGAGTCGCTGATATGATGATGGAGTCATTTTGGTTTTCTGACCACTCCTGGGGAGGTTCAACACTGTTCCAATTTTCTTCATTTGTAAATATAATGTCTGTCACCATGGTTCACTTAAGCCCCAAAGCTTTAGACTTGACTTTGTTTATTGTCCATTCTTGAATTTCATTAGATCATGACACACTGCATTGACTTTTGACAACTTTTAGCCTACTTCACTTTGTCAAACAGCTTCTATTAATGGGATTTCTTGATTCAGCAAGTCTGGCAGTAAATTGAACTCAGCTTTCCAAAAAATGTGGTTAATGACAGACAATTCATCATTTAACAAAAGGGGGCAAATACCTTTTCACATTGTACCAGTTAGGTATGGATAGCTTTTTTTCTTCTAATAAATGAAATCATCATTTCAAACAGCATTTTGTATTTACTTTGTCTTTGTCAAATATTAAAGTTTGCTTGGTGACCTGAAACATTTAACAAAAATAAGGGATCAGGAAGCGGCAAATGCTTTTTCAGAGCACTGTATCTAACAGATTAACCGGCTCACTGTCTCTGATTTACTAATGCAGCCGTGGGGGGGAAATCAAGTGTTCTTTCTTACGCCGGTCCCAAGCCCGGATAAATGCAGAGGGTTGTGTCAGGAAGGGCATCCGACGTAAAACC
>JAQQAE010000796.1:0-29510 GCA_029823295.1 Pseudamia nigra
TACAAACCTCTCTTATCTTTTTAAATGGGTGAACTTGCACATTTTTACGTTGCCCAATACTTATTGTCCCCACTGTAGTTATTCATGAAAAATAATTTGTCCATAAAGGTGGTTTTCCTCTGGATGCAATTCTGTAAATGTTGAAGATACAACAAAACCATGGGCACATTACTGTATCAGCACACTTTCCACTACAACCTGGTGTTAGTTGCATGTCTATAGGTTTATTTGTTACTTTACAATAGCTGTTTTTCCTCAACCCCTGTAAGTATAAGCATTCTGGATCACCATTTCTGGAATATTGTCCATATCTGGGTCAAACTGTGTGGTTTGATAGACTATTAAGGTGTTATCCTGTTTTTTGACTACATTTTCTTGATGTTATATACAGTATATGATGCACATAGGCCAAATGTTAAATTTGGCCTCATCTCACAATGGTGACGAACCCTTTAAAGATCTGGATCATCGTCTGGATCCAGATCACTACAAGAATCTAATCGACTGGTCCTTGAGCCATTTCTGACCCATCCTAAAAATTTCATTCAAATCCATTCATAACTTTTTGAATTATCATGTGAACGAACAAACAGATAAATAAAGTAATGTTGGTTTCATGTGAGAAGAGTAACAAATACAAAACAAACAGGCTTTGACTACGAACCTGCGGAGGCTCAAAGTTGGGACGCCACCAGTTTCCAATACAGTCATCAATGACCCAGTCCTGCTTCACCCCGTCCTGCCTCCCGAGGATCTAAAAGCAAAACAAGAATCAATACAAAGTTACGCAGAGGACCAATCCACTTCACCATCCTCAGATACTTAGTGTTTGAGTATGAGACTGTAAAGGCTTGAAATGGTACAAAATTCAAACACATGAGGACGAAACTTTCTAATCCCATTTGAAGAATTCAGAATTTAGGTTGGGGACTCCTTACCAAATCTTATTTTCATTTCTTTCTATATAACTTTGTGATTCTTTCGATATGACTTCTTCATATGTTCTGCAATTTGCTGTGCTTTCAGAAACTGAAGTCCTTATTAATGTCGTGTTCCATGTACATTTTGACAAATAAGCACACATACTCTTGGAACATTTTTTACAGTTTAATGCCATAACAAGGAACTATGAGTAATTCTCTCTCGTAAAGTCTGCAGAAGGTGTTAACTTGAGGAAAGGGGTCATAGAGGGGTCAAAATGTCAACAACTGAGCCCTAAAGCACTTCATTATTTTACCATTGGACAGACACACTGCAAGTCTGAGTCTGTGAAGGTGGACCTTGGGACTGGGCCTAAAACTGTCACACAGCCTTGACGATTACCTCTGTCATCAAGCGTTTGAGACCCTCAACCTCATCCTCCCCTGGATTCAATTCTCCGCCAGGCCTGAAAAACAGAAACACGACATCAGGAGGCTGTTGATGTAGAAAAAGAAAGAAAAAAAAAAAAACACCTGTGGCTATTTCTAACAGGAAAAGCTCACAGTTTGAAGAATGTGGTGCCCAGCTGCAGGAGTAAAACATGAGGAAGTCTGTGCTCGTGGACGATGAGGACACCCTCCACTGTCCTCCTCATCCCCATTTTATCAAACTCCTCTCGCATCCGTTGGAACCGGGCTGCGACCGAGCTGTCCTTCTCATACAGAGGCTCTTTGGTGCCGAATGTGTAGTTGGTAAGAGGGTATCTGCAGAAAGAGACAAGAACAATCACAATAATCATGACAATAATCAGTCCAGTTACTGCTGTTTGTAGGGAAGTACAATAATGGAAGAGAAATATATGAAATATCAACATAATCAACTCAAAGACAATATACTGATAATAATAAACCACTTATGTTAAGGAAATGCAATATCTATTTTCATTAATATATCTGTTAATGTATGTTTAGGTAACACGGATGGTGTTTCCTCCTCTGGGCTTGGAAATGGCTGCATCTGACGAATAGAAGAAGGAAGGGATTTAAAAAAAAGGGGGGGTGGTGGGGGGGTGATAATAGTAAAATAAATAGATTGAATTAAATACATTCCTGAATAAAATTAGAGTGTGGATATACATTTTCTTTATTCTGTTTACACTTAATTTTTTTTTAGTTATTTAAATAATTTATATGATCCTATTATTTATGTATTATTATAATTGACTCTCCTCTCACTTGTCCCACCTTCAGATATTCAACCCACATGCAAATGCACTCCTCATCCGCATTTTATATATGATGCATGTTGATGCACATAGGCCTATTTGTATTGTCTGGCTGTTTACACATCAAAGGTCATCAAGTTATTGCTTTAATTTTTTTGGTTAGTTTGTATGTTTGACTTAACATTTTGTATTAATAATATGTATTTATCTTGAAAATCAAACTGATAGATTAAAACCACAGTTACTTTATTGCCCCCAATAATCACATTTTTTTCTCCAAATTGTCCAGCCCTAGATTCTGATGTTACAGAACTCAGTGTGATAGAGATAAAATGCACGTTCATTCTTTATTGAGTTGGTTAATGGTGCACAGACTTGATCTTCCTAAAATACTGGAGAGAAGAATCGAAAACAGTCAGAGCGGGTCACTACAGGGAATATGTCAGTTTTAAAGCAATGCTAAAACTGTCCCTACCCTCTCCTAGTTATTTTAAAAATTATACCCGTTTGGTTCTTGATGTTTCCTGGCATCTTACAGTGAGTAGTAAAGTCGTCTAGTGTGAGAAGGTGCACCTTTAAGACAAACGGGTCTGTGTTGGTAAATAGACGTTGACCTCAATGGGGTTTTTCTCAGTGAAATACAGAAGTTTTCTGATTGGGTTTAAATTCAAGTCCGTTTTGTTACTGCACTGAATACTTCTACTTACATATAAAATAACAGAGTCCTGCTTTACATTAAAACTCTATTCATGCCCACCCGATCCTCCTACACAGTGTCTCATTTAAATGGTAATATTCAGAGTGATTGAACGGTGCTCCTTTCTTCATACAATCGAACACAGAGAGCAGCCTACTAAAGCCGCTGTGGTTCTCGGTTATAATGTTTAGCGTTAAAGAGCAGTCTTTGGGTCTGTTAGAAAATGGATGGATTTCTTTGTCCCCGACACCAGGGTGAACTCACAGATTGATGGTTCGCTCTAGAGTGAGCGGCTTCGCAGGCCCGCTCATGTATTTGTTCCCGAACGGAACGGCACCACCGCGCGGCCAGCCAGCGGCCGAGCGACTGGGAGGAACAACCGACATCACGACCCGGTAACACCTTCTGCAGCCGGACCTGGCCTGTATCCAGATGGTTTATCAAAGCAACAAAACTATTTTTCAACAACACTGGAGGTAGTCCACAATAATTTCGCCGCTGTGCGTTTCCTTGGTCCCCAGCTTCCGGTGGTGTTTTTGTAGTCGTCCATGCCGCCAGCACCCCCTACCGGACCGGAGATGAACACCAGGGAGTTGGCCATCACGCCAAACGAAGGTTCATTTTATTACATACGCTGCGTTGATTGAGTTGTGTCAGCTCCTTTTAACTCTAATTTCCTAATTCAATACAAACTACATACTTGCTGTTTCTAATAAGACACTATTGTGTTTATTTACTAAGTATAAAATACATGACAGTGCAGTTCAACGGAAAACATTTTTTACCTTTCCACTGTAGACAAGCTGTGTCAGATAGCCTACAAATACATGCTCATATAGCTACAGTATTATGAATCGGCAGCTATAGATAGCCTAAAATGATTTTACTAGTAATCATTTTCCCTTCCCATTCTTATATTTTTATGTATTGTGCAAAATCCAAATTAGTTTTTATGGCTGACTTTGTGCTAAGAGCCTCTCTAAAACAAAGGCTCATGAAACTGACATCTGCTTCTGCTGTCTTGCAAACAGTGCCTGTATTAAAGTATGAAAAATATATTGCAATGTGACCATCAGAGCTGATATTTACACACCTCCAAATTTGGATTAAGAACGCCACCATTTTAGAACGATTTGAAACAGCTTATTTCTTTGTTTTTTTTTTTGTCTCAATATTTAAAAAGGTCTTTAACTGGATACACGTGATAAAATACATGTTCAATATTGTCAGTGGTCCATTACAAATTACATTTCAGCTTAAAGGTTCATTCATGACCTTGGAAAATGCAATAAATAAAAAATGTAACTTTATTTGTTAGCTTTTTACCCACATCTCCATCCTTATATTTATGACACATAAGAAATGTTTGCAAGGCTGCAGTGTCTGAAAGCTCCATAAAAATACAGTAAGTGAACCTGATCTTCACAAACTTCAAATAATGCATTAAAAAATCCAAGGGAATGATTTAATCCATTCAATATTCCATTTAATAGTCATATCTATGTCTCTTATCCATCTATTGTAAACATGGTGTATTTTACCACAGTTGTTGTCTTATGGTACATAATCATACGTGCAATGCAAATTTCAAACAAAAGTTAAAAAAAGGACAAAGACACTGCTGGATTCATCGATTACAACACACCAAGGGGATCTCAGTTCTTTGGTCCAGTGGCCCACCCGTTGTGGTGTGCTGCTGTAGGTTGGTGGTCCCTGTAGGAAGTGCCATGGATCTTCCCCTCATTACCGTTTACTGTGTACTCTCCTGCCTCCGTCACAGTAGTTGGTCCCATATTTTGTCATATTTGTTGTCTGAATTACTTCTCATCCATAGATTTAATTTTTTCTTCCTCTTGCTTCTGACCATCAATCGCCCCCTCATCAATGCACAGTTCATTCACTTTTCCTGATGCAGCTTCATCAACTATTACATCTGTTTTCTTCAGTTCTTCTTCAGGTTGCATTTCTTTGCTCATAGCTTCACTGATGACTGGAGTTGGTTTCTCACTTTTGTTCTCAACCAAATTTTCACTATCAGTGACTGGTTTGCATTCAGCTTCCTCAGTTTGCATGCTCTTTTGGGACACCTCAAGTGCCTCATCAGCTGTGGAAAGACAAATGACAAAAATCCCAATATAAATGTACTTTGTAGGAACAAACACCAGCAAAAGCATGCATTACAGAGACAGAGCCTAAGGCCATGTCCATTGTAATATGACTATTTTGCAAAACATTTATGCCTCTCATTGACATATTTTAGAGTTTTAGTATTGACATAGCTTAGAGTTTTACATCACTCAAACAGAGATTTTTTTATATTCCCTTTGCAGATTTTGAAAAATGGAAACTTTAGGAATCAATAACGCCACACCTTCATTTATACATGAATTGTTGCTTTGTATAAGTACCATGTGCCTGCAGCAAGGACAGTGAGAGCTGTTTTTCTCTGTTTAGTTAAGGTACTATTGACAATTGCAAATTTACAATTTAACTTGACAGTACCACATCAATTCAGCAACATACAAAATCATCTGTGTCTACAGTTTCTGTTTACTACTAGGAAAATAACCTCAATACAAATGTTCAAAATGGGCATTCAACAAATTGTTGATTTGATGAATTGTGGATTGTGTCATTGTCTAATGACCAGGTGTTATTTGTGTTCTATCATTTTCACCAAATTTATGCAGAGTTCAGTGCATGGTTACAGTCCTGGTGACTGGAGGCGCTTCTGTAGGATATAATATTATCTGTTCTCTCAAAATAAGATAAGATTTCCTTTATCCAACACTGGGAAAATTTCTTTACAACAGTCCTTCTATTAACTGTTTTTCTTTTATTATAATATATGTACCATTTGGAAAAGCATACAAAATGGGCTTAACTTCAGTCATTATTTCTGGAAAAAGTCATTTTTGATGTGCTGACTTTACATGAGCACGGGTTTGTTGCTCAAAATGGTTTTCCTGCTGTGCCTAGATTTAGTAGTAGCAATGAAAACCCTGCTCGTGCATACTAAGACAATTTGCAAATACTAATAGTGTGGACAGATTTTTTTTAACATTGCTTCACCATTACGTTACTTACCAGTGGTCTTAACCACAGCCTCCAGACTGGATTTTTCATCAGGAGATGTCAGTAACTCATTATCTTGTGCTGAATTATCATTAGAGGGTGCTGGACTGGTCAGATGTGGTGAAGTAGCATTTGAGTCTTCAGTTGTGCAGAGGCCAGAGACAGTTGGAGTGAGGGCAGCACTTACGTCATTAGGTGAGTCTAAGCTAGTCGTGAGTCGGGAACTAGTTGTTGCACCTGCGGTTGGTGAAGTGGATGTTGTGGAAATGGTGTCAGTGGGTGGTGTCGTACTGGAAGAAGTGGAGGGAACGGAGATGGGGGCAGAGACAGGGGTAGCTGTGTGAGTCATGACAGTAGGCGTAGAGGTGGACCTGGTGCATGTTGGGCTAGCGGTGGTGGAAGAGGTGGAGGAACTGGTAACGGGAGTGTCAGATGAAACTGTTACTGTAGTGGTACTCAAGGTGTCACTTAAACGAAGAGGCTGCGATGTGGTTTCAGTGACTAGTGAAGGTGTAGCTTCAGAATCAACAGAAGCTGAAGTAATTTCAGAACTGGTGGAAGTGACTGAAGCCAAAGTAGAATCATCATGAGTTGTAACAACTACATTAGCAGTGTCTGAGGTGCCTGTTGGCATTTTTGATGTGCTGGTGGAGGCTGAAGAAGCTGTTCCTACAGTGGTGATGACAGAAATGGCTGCATCACAACCAGCTATAGTAACACCATCAGCAGACAAAGTACCATTTGACTCCGGCAAAGTGACTTTAGTTGACAGATCTGGTGATGTTGTGGAAACTGCACTTTCATTGATCAGAGTAGAAACAGGTTCCAAAGTGGTAATGGAAGGCGTAGTTATTACTGTTGAGGTGGAAGTGACAGAAGGGCTTGAAGTAATGGACTCAGAGGATGCTGAAGTTACAGAGACAGGGGCAGGGGAGTCTAGGGGGGTAGGGATGCTTGTAGGTGCTGTTTGTAATGTAGGGGCAGGTAGGTCAGTACTAATGGCATTAACTTCAGGAATGGGAGCTTTGCTGTCAAGTTCTGTAATATTCGAGGGTGTTGCAGCCTCTGTGGTGGGGTTACCAGAGTCAGTGAATGTAACTGTGTCAGAGGGAGTTCCAGTACTTGAGGGGGAAACTGTAAAATGAGGTAAATTAGGGACCGAGTCTGAGATTGTTGGTACAGTAGGGGTGTCGGTAGCACTGAGAGCAGGAGCAGGGGTAGATGGCGCTTCAGCTTTAGTGGGTGTGTCTGTCTCCCCCTCCTGAATTTGGGATAGCTCGTTCTCAGGGGTGTTTCGGCCAGATGTTGTGGGGGGCGGACCTGGCTTGATAACTGGCTTTGGAAGTAAAGGAGGTTTCCCAGCTGACTCGTGTGCTGACACACTTGGCCGAATCTGATGCCTTGTGTCTAAAGGAAAGAATAAATGTGCATATTATTTACAACACCATCACGTTACAACAGGGGTGGGCAACGAGGGCCGGATTCCTGCCTGTTTTGCAACTGCCTCTTCCCTACCCATTGTCTCTGCACCGCTTCTGATTGACTGAACACACCTGATCCAGGTCATCAACCGTGGGTAGGGCAGAGACAGTTTGAAAACATGCAAGGACACCTGTCCTCAGGACCTGGAATTGCCCACTCCTGTGTCAGAAGATGAATGTGTTTGTGTGCATGTTTTACCTGATGAGGCTGACATTGTTCGAGGTTTTGTAGGAGGTGGCTCAGGTTTACTGTCAATGATAGTACCTGAGGCACAAGGATCATTCACATCTTAATTTAACAGAACTAATTAGTCTGTATTATTTCCTGGTAGACTGTTTAATCTTCTAATGTAATAATTTAGAAAAGCCAGTCTTTCTGATACAAACCCCACAACCATGTAAATTGTGCTTTGTTTTAAGTATCACTAAGCTGAAGCAGAGGATTTAAACATTTTACCCAAAAAAGAGATAATAACACATACCTTCAGATTCTGCCTTTTTCATCTCCCCCTCCTGGTTCTACATTAATAGAAAAGGTATTTACATAATTTTATATTCAGTGTACCAACTAAAACCACAACTGAGTTCAGTGACACACACCTGTGTTTCTCCAGGTTGGGGTTTGGAAACTCCAATACGTTGAAGCATGAGATGAAGTTTCTGTTCGAAGCTATTTTGGCCATCAAGTTGTTTCTAAAATCAGCAACAGCAGAATTATTTTAAAAACTGATCAATTGAACCACTCCATTGATCTGAAGATGTACACAACTCTGAGTGCTCACCTTGTTTCGGGCATTAGTGGCCCCTGCTGCTGATCCAGACAGTAAAATGAGAGACTGGGACTTCCCCTCTCTGAGAGCACGGCGGGGAGGCACTGCTTCACCCCTCAGCGGTGGAGCACCAGAAGCAGGTGTCTCCTGAACAGCTGATTCCCCAGTGACGGTAGCAGGATGCTCTTTGCCTTTCTCTTTTTCATTTTCCTTGTCAAGTTCCTTCACTCTTTCCTTATCTTTATCTTTATCAGCTCGGGCGACCTCCCTGAGAGGGCGAATCAGATCAGCAATGGATGCTTTTTTGGGACGACCCTCGTGGCTGGACTCTGATTTCACACCACGCCTCTTTTTAAGCGTAAAGAAATCACCAAGCTTCCTCCTGAGTGTCTTTGTAGGGGGTGGGCATGGTACAGAGCTGGCAGGAGCCACTTCATGCACTGTGATGGTTTCTTCATCTTCCCTTTTCCTATATAAAAAATCATAATTTTTCAGAAACACCATAGTATAAGCACATTTACATGTAAAACACAGTAAGAGTTTTTTTTAAAGATTGTTCATTATCTACAGTAATTTAACATCAAAGCAACATAAAGAGACTAATTTATCAGCTGATGATACTCACACTGTATCAGTAGGAAGGACTCTCTTAGTAAAGAACTCTTCAACTCCTTCATCTACTCGTCCAATGAGCTCAAGGACTTCATTTTCACTCTCAATTATTGTCTCCTAATTACCACAGACATCGGCAGAAAACAAACAATTAAAAGACATTTTACAACCAAGTTATGAAAAACAGCAACTTGATTCAGATGCAACTTTACATTACATAACTCTCACCTCTAACAAACCCACACACTCTGGCAGTAGCAGTTCTTCTGCCTCTATAGGTATATTTTGGTTTGAATCTGTAATCCACTTCCATGCTACAAACCAGCCTCTTGGGAGTCAGTTGCTCAGTAACATACAATGGGGGGGGGGGGGAGATTTTACATGAGAAATGAGAGCTCAGAGATAACGCATTTTGCCAGTGTAGGTAATGTGATACCAAAATTGCAGTTATGCTGTGTTGCATCATCCCGATCATATTAACATCTGTGGCCACAAGTAGCAATAAAAGCCATGAGGTTGAATGCAGAACACAAATTTAGCAGAAGTCACCGTTACATGATATCCTGTCGGGGAAATTGCTTGAATTTTGTCTCATTGGCCACTGGCTCTGGGGGAGTGACTGTCTCCAGCCTAATAGCTCTGTGACAACATGATCGCTGGAAAATGGAGACACACATTTCGGCTGCATCTTCATTCAGAATCTCGTAAAAAATTAGAAATACCACTAGATTTTTTCAGTGTCAGCAAGAAAAGACATCCAGAGCAGAGAACCACACAAGCTCGTACACAGTCGTCATGCTCTTCCACAGAAAAAAAACACCCGGAGTGAATTTCCCCCAGCAGCCGGTGACCGGTACAATGGGACTCCCTTATTCAAGCAGGGACCAGGCATCTTTTCCAGCTCTCCCCCTCCATCCTTCCCTTCCCCCTGCCTCTCCCCTCTGTACCCTATTGCATTCTCCTCTCTCCCTCCCTTCCATTTTCTCTCCACACACACACATACACACCACCACCTTCCCTTTCCTCACGCTCCATTTAAAAAAAAAAACTCTGATCCTCTTTCACAGTACCTGTGGTCTGCTGGGACGATAATTCAGTTTTTGTCGGTGAGGTCTTGGTCTACTCTGGGTGTAGTGCCTGAGAGCTGGTCCGCCCAATGGCAGCTCCATTGGGGAGACACGGCACGCTGTTGCCGTGGAGCTCTGTTGCCTTGGCTCTGTTGCTGAGGCACGGTTGCTAAGAGCACGAGTACCAGCAGTATGTAATGCCTTCACTGAGGTGGGAGGGGCCAGGCTGGCTAGACTGACACATCTGACAACAGAACCTCGCCTTTCTCTGCCCCCTCCCCTCCGAGAAAAAAAGCCATGAGAAAAAAAGATGTTGATAAATAAAGAAAAGGCAGGGAGAGAGGATTAAAGCGACCACAATGACATTTGTTTCTTCCCACCAAACTAGAGCCTATGTCCGCTGCCTGAACTATGAACATCAAGTCATGGATAGATCTGAAATGAGCAAAATGTTCTGTTGGTTATGTAACAAATTAATAATTTATTTCATATGCGGAAAAGGTCCTCTGAAAGGCTGTAAGTAACAGGCAATCTTGTAGTTTCTTCTGTCAATTGAAAAGTGAACAAATACATGGTGTAAAAAATAGTTGTCTTTCAGACACACTAAAACCAGCTCTCTTAAGAGGATTGTTAAAAACGTTGCAAATGAGCTACAAGTCCTCCTAAGAAGCCCTAAAATAATGCACAGACACATCTACAAGCACCAGCATAACAGCCACATCTCCATGGGGGCAGGTGTGGCAGGTTTCATGGGAATTGTGATGTCTGGTTTGCATAAAAACAACTACGTACTTCCCTTTGCATCTATCTTGGTATACATTTTATGATTTATATAATTTTTTATCTATGATATTTGTGTAATTAAAAGTAATTTACAAAATACTTTAATACTTAACACAAATTCTTACTGTAATAGCCCAGTTCTATCTGCTTCACTAATGTTTATTCAAATATTAGCATATTTTCCAGAGGAAGGCTGTAATGAGCACTCAGCAAAACAACCCAGAAATGACTTGTTTTCCTGATATAGACCAATGCAAGTTTTCCCATGTGGAGTAGTATGTCACTGTGCGGCTCTGCAGAGGTAACACACACTGCAACCTGAAAGGTGGGAAACTACACTGCCATATGACATCTTGGGTGTGTCTTTCAAGTTAGCTCTTGCCCGTGCTTGTTAGAAAGCTCGTGCAGCCCATAAACAAAAAAATACACTGTTATTTCCCTTACGAACAATTAAGACTGCATTGTCTAAAATTAAACATTTAGATGCTGTTGGTTTCCACTTGTCAACAGCAAATATTTTATTTTATTTATTTATTTATTACCAAAAGAGAAGATTTGGCTTTTCTACTAACATCACATACCTTGAGATTTTAAACATGATCACACATTTAATCATGTGAAGCAGAGTAGTGTGGAATGGAAAAAAACTAGATATTCAGGAAAAAAAATAGTTTACAAAATCACACCATAGGCTGTATTGAATCTGTTTCAATTCAATAATTAAATTATTTAAATATACAGTAGTTTGATGTTCAACAAACTTTTAAAGGTTCAGTGTGTGAAACTGACTGAGATCTAGCAGTAGAGTGGTAGACTGCCATCAAATGAAAACCCTCCACCCTACGATGCTACAGAAAACATGTTCTGTCTGTTTTGGGATTGTTAAGAAGATACAAGTCTGGACTGTGGTTTACTCTCAAACATAGTAAGTAATGCACCTTAGCACTGACTGTTACATGAAATGGACAAAAGCAAAAGACTTTATTGTGAGCTACTGTACAAACGTTGATCCAACATAACCCAACACACACACACACACCAGATATAACACACTACAATTTCTGCGATACAGAAAAATGCCCCTTTTATGGCCATAGTTTTTTGACTCCAGTAAACTGATGTACAGTAACTCATACTGATCATAAAGGTATTATTTAAATTAGCCTGTGACACCACATAGACACGACTCTGTGTGTGTTTTAGGCAGACATAAAGTGTGTCTGTTCATTCTGCACCTAAAACAGTCAGACTGCCCTCTTGTGGCTGATTTGAGAATTACTAAAACTAATTACGTTTAAAGTCATGTCATTGCAGTGCCCTGGTGGCTTATGGATGCCAGTGAATAGCGTTGAAGCTAAAATAATCTCGTCATACTCAAAAACAGGTCCAAAAATCTTTACACATGTATGATACTCATGAGCACTTTTCCACACGCCACGCCCACGCCTGAATTCAAAACTGGCGCCCATCAGCTGGAGCCACGACATGTCCACGCCCCTTTACTCCCTCAGGAGCCGTGTGCGCGCATGCCCAGTAGTGCTCGTGGGCCGCCATTTTGTGTTAGGCCCACTCTTCTAAAGCGGGAGAAAATTATTAGTCTGGCGCACAGTACATGCGGACGTCCATAGCGGGACTGAAGGCATCAGCATAAGGCGCGCCACTTCCGAGTGAATATAAGGGGGGAAAGAAGCGGTTTACAGTAAGTGAAGAGGCTATTCTGCCTCCAAAGACGGAAACGTTTTTGTAGGATCTGTCGACGGCCTCTAGGTGTCACGGTAGTGCTTACCGGCCAGGCGGCTGGCGGGGGGTGTTTGTCTCCCTCTATCGTTATCCAAAATTCACTAAATCCGTCTATAAACTGCAAGTCCCGGTCTCGGATGTGTGTTTTCTTGCTTTCTGAGCGATATTTTCTTACATTTAGACAGGGATGGCTTTATTTCCGAGTATTAGGGTTTTAACTTTGTTCGGGCCTGACGTCCATCTTATCGTGCCCTTTGTTTCCTGTTTTCAGACGTACTCGCGCCTCGAGTTAACTAACGAGTGGATATTGAAGTACGGTAGTTTGACTTCATAGACGTAGACAGTCACACCAGCAATGTGTTACTTAAATTCAAGATCCAAATGTGAACCTACAGGGTAAAGCAGTGGCTTTGAGCTACTGGTTATCTGAACAGTTATTGTTCTTGACAAAGACACGTAAGTTTGTCACCATCGAGGTTTCATCAAAACGGGTTAACAAAAAGGCGCAAATTACAGCTTTCAAAGTTTGCATAACTACTGCACCACGCAGAGACACCGCACACGGTAAACTAACACGCTCCACTTCCTCGCACCATATTGTGAAGCTGTTATAACACGATGCATCAGAGTTGGTGCTCTGCTCTGGCTTTATCAGATGTGCAGGGAAAGTTGAGGTGAAGAAGGGTGTCCCATTTATCTTGGTCAGATCACGGGCAATGCAATGAGGTTTGCTAATGTTTGATGTAGAAAAGGGCGTACATGACCTTTGGTTTGATGTAACACGTTCACTGCACCCAAACCGTTTTGGTCACCACCTATTGCCGCTGAAATGAATGTAAAATGAATGGGAAATTTACAAAAGACGAAATTACACATTACTATCCTCTTCTTACTGAATCCTGTAGGAGCATTGTGTCCACATCTTAACAAACTGGGAAATGCTGGAAACACACAGGACAATTCAAAACCCCGTGTTACACTATTACATGTACGAGCAAGTTGTGAGCATTAGGAATGTTAACAAGATTATTAATGGGCAGTTCAATTTAAAGGCTGCACTACTGATGAAAAAGTCAAATGGCACATGTCTGCGATGTTGAAAATCTGATTTGAGTGTCCTTGCTTGGTTATTGGGGAGAGGGGGGGGTACAGATTACTCATTTACAAATGTGAAATAAAAATGCAGTTTAAACAGGGAAAATGTGTATTTGTCTTTTTAATTTAGGCAATTTCTGAATCTCTTTCTGCACCCATAATTTAAGTTGGCATTTATGTTCTATCCAAGCACTGAGTTTGACCGTCAACTTAAATTATAACAGCGTACGTTGCATTACAGTGCGTAGTAAATGTCTCCGTGTTGAGGGCAGTTGGTAGTATTTGTGTTATATCTGCGATTATACAACTGTTGCGTCATTTTCCAACGGATACCACCACATGTACATTCGTTAATTCTAGGTTGTAAGTGTTGCAAGAGATGTATCAGTCTCCCAGCTGAACCAAAACTGTGACTCACCACCACTAGGGGGCTTACTCTGACGACTGCACTTGTGTACAATGTATAATGGACAGTTTTAGATGCATCCATATATTGGCTTTGAGTAAAGCCAGGTAAACACCACCTTGGCTGTTTTGAATTACCACCATAAAAATGTTTGGCACATTTTTAAAGAAATAGATTTTTTTTTCTTCTTCTTAATGACATTTTGTATGCTTTATCCATTTTCAGAATCCCCGTAGCCATGGAGGGCGAGGTTGTTTCCATGGAGACCGCTCAGACTGCCATCCTGGCTCCTGAAGGAAAGGGTCTGTCTGAGGGTGGAGAGGCCTTGATCCATGGGACAGCTGTAGCTTCACAAGGAGAGGTCACTGGTAACATGGAAATGATGGTGATGGATGCTCTAGATCCAACCCTGTTGCAAATGAAGACCGAGGTGTTGGAGGGAGGCGGTACAGTGACGGTTACTGCTGGAGACGAGGGCCAGATCATCACCCTCCAGGTTGGTGCAGGTTAAGATTGTGTTAAATGATGAATAACTGACCTTTTGTTGGATTTATCAGTCATTTTCATAAGCTGAAAAGCTTATCACCCTGTGCATCTATTTATAGGTGGTGAATATGGAGGAGCAGGCAGGTGCTGCATTAGGCCTTGGTCAGCTTCAGTTAGTGCAGGTACCAGTCACAACAGCAACTGTGGAGGGACTCCAGGCCACCTATGTTGATGCATCAGCAGCTAACAAGGATGCTGAACCAGTTATCTGTCACACTCTTCCTTTACCTGAGGGTTTCCAGGTGAGAAATCATTTCTGTGATAATAAATTGGTCATTTTTTTATTGATTTGATCTGTTTTTTTCCAAATTGGTTTAAAAGAACAAGAACTTTGCTTTGTTGCTTCTCAGGTGGTAAAAGTGGGTGCGAATGGAGAAGTAGAGACTGTAGAGCAAGAAGAGCTTCAGGCAGCGCATGAGGACCTTCAGGGGGCTGTGGCAGAGGAAGAGGAGGAAGGAGTAGGAGAGGAGATGCCTGAGCCCGAGCAAGAAGACCCTGACTACCAGCCCATTACAACTGTCCGTAAAGTGAAGAAGGGAAAGAAGAGCCGTCTCCGCTATGCAGAGGGGGATCGTGACATGGATGTTTCTGTGTACGACTTTGAAGAAGAGCAGCAGGAGGGTCTGCTGTCGGAGGTGAATGCTGAGAAAGTGGTGGGCAACATGAAGCCACCAAAGCCCACCAAGATCAAGAAGAAAGGTGAGGCTTTAATACCTACCTGCACTTTGGACACACTGTGAAATTTGCAGGGTTTGTACAGCCAAAAATATTGTAGTTTTCTGGCTTTGTGTGTTCAGCTAAAACTGACCAAGAAAATTGCTGCTTAAATTGATTAGTTTAATGTTGAGCAATCACATCTTTTCATCTTGAGTTTTCCCTATGGAGTTATGTCATACGTGGGTTATGGCTTATTTTTTGACAAGGTCTAATTTTGCACAATTCCAGAAAAATGCTTATTTTTAATAAAGCCTGCTTTTACTTGAAGGCATAGCTTAAGGGATCCCAAGACCTCTAATAAACAGTTTGTAGACATTTCAAGCACGGGGGAGGCAATATGCTTGTCCTTTTTTAATAATAGTCCTTAATTTTGTATTAAAACATGGCTTGTCGTTGAATCTATTTACTCTTTTTGATTTTGACATGGGTTTTTATCCAGATGTAGAGATTTAGGGTCCAGAAAATGTGCCTGAAGACATAAAGAAACATGCTGATTTTTAAAACATCTCTAAGATCTATTATTTGAATGTTGCACTGCATGTTTGTGGATATTTCTTTAAATCATTGTCTCCTTGTTTTGTCCAGGAGTGAAGAAGACTTTTCAGTGTGAGCTGTGTAGCTACACCTGCCCACGTCGCTCCAACCTGGATCGGCATATGAAGAGCCACACAGATGAGAGGCCACATAAATGTCACTTGTGTGGAAGGGCCTTCAGAACTGTTACGCTGCTGAGAAACCACCTCAATACACACACTGGTATTTCAAGTAACACATAGACATGTTTAGCGGCCCCTTTTTGTGTAGCATATTGCATACAGACCGCTCCTTTGTTTCAAATTCCCAGGCACACGACCACATAAATGCACTGACTGTGACATGGCTTTTGTGACCAGTGGTGAGCTAGTCCGCCATCGCCGTTACAAACATACACATGAGAAACCCTTCAAATGTTCTATGTGTGACTATTCCAGTGTGGAGGTGAGTACCTACCAAAGTGACATTTCTTATTCTCTCTGCACACAAGTACATCAGTTTTCTTAACAGCTTTCTTTTCTGTTTCTTATAGGTGAGTAAGTTGAAACGACACATCCGCTCTCATACAGGAGAGCGACCCTTCCAGTGCAGTCTGTGCAGTTATGCTAGCAGAGACACATACAAGCTGAAGAGACACATGAGGACACACTCGGGTAAAATGCTGGCACAGTTAAAATTACACAATGAATCTGCTTTGGCACAAAATGACCCTGCTCTGATGTCTCTGATTCACACTCATCTCTGTTGCAGGTGAGAAGCCATATGAGTGCTACATCTGCCATGCTCGTTTCACACAGAGTGGCACAATGAAGATGCATATTCTTCAGAAACATACAGAGAATGTGGCAAAGTTCCACTGCCCACACTGTGATACTGTCATCGCTCGTAAGAGTGACCTAGGTAAGCCATTATCTAGGTCGTCAAATATGAAGTGTATCCATGTGACTGAAATGTTTAGAGCAGTATTATTAAACTCCCTGGAGCCGCATGAAGGCTGTTAATGTCTTTGTTTCTGTTTCAGGCGTGCATTTGCGGAAGCAGCACTCTTTTATTGAAACAGGAAAGAAGTGTCGTTACTGTGACGCTGTTTTCCATGAGCGTTATGCTCTCATCCAACACCAGAAGACTCACAAGAATGAGAAACGTTTCAAGTGTGATCAGTGTGACTACTGTTGCAGACAGGTTTGTGTCATGTCAGTGATTAAATTCTGCTATTTGGTGCATTTATTACCATGGTAAGTAATTCTCATTCAATCTGATGGTCCCCCCACAGGAACGTCACATGATCATGCATAAGCGTACACATACAGGGGAGAAGCCGTTCGCTTGTAACCAGTGTGAGAAAACATTCCGGCAGAAGCAGCTTCTGGATATGCACTTCAAGCGCTACCACGATCCAAACTTTGTCCCTACCGCCTTTGTCTGCAACAAGTGTAGTAAGACCTTCACCCGCAGGGTATGCCTGAATACTGAATCTGCACTATTGGACACAGTGTAATTTATACAGTACTAACCTGAACTGTTGCGTTTTTATGTATAGAACACTATGCTGCGTCATGCTGAGAACTGCATGGGTGAAACTGCTGCAGGTGAAGAAAATGGAAGTCCTACTAAAAAGGGTCGTCGTGGCAGGAAGAGGAAAATGCAGTCCAGGAGGGAGGATGATGATGACACAGGTATTGTTTAGCGTACTTGTTTAATTTGAATTTTTGCACACAGTGAAAACCTAACTAAATGTGTATTGTAGCATCTACAAAAGATATTTTTGTTTTGTGGTTGTTGAATTTTCATGTAATGTATCTTTGTGTGTGCTTGAAATGTTCTGGAGGCCAAAGCAACTTATCAGTGATGATCTACTGCCTGGGAAATTGATTGCTCAATGTAAATAACAGTTATATTTTAACATAAATGGATGGATGAATAATTGCTTTCCCCTTTGTAGAGGGTGACATTGAGGAAGAGGATGATGATGATGATGAGCTGCTTACTGAGATCGAGGTGGATCAGGCACCAGCAGTCCTCCCTATGCCAGCCCCTGTGGAGCCACCAGTCAAGAGGAAACGTGGCCGCCCCCCAAAGAACAAAGCAGATTGTAAGTCTCAGTATTAACTATGCTAGGCTAGGAGTACAGACTATTCTTCAGTCCCATCTCATGGGGAAAAAAAATATCACAACTATTTTAAATGGAAAACAATAGAATACTTCTTCCTCTGTTTACTGGAGCAGTGTAACACAGACAGATCCACCACCTTTTTGGTAATATTATGCAACCAGGTTTATGTTCTTTTAAAAAAACAAACTAGGGATGTACAACTAATTGCAGTATCTGCTTGATACAGTTACATTTTAAAAAGTTACGATGTAAGTGGTTTTCAGGGTGGTCTGATTTGCGGAAATGAAAATATATTATGATTGTCTGTCTGGTAACAGGTCTCTTAAATCAAGCTGGTAACCATTCAGGTCACAATATCTTGAACAATAATTGCAATAACTTCTTCACCATGTCATGTAGCCCTAATAGAAATATACATTCTGTTTTGTGTTTGCTGTTGTATGCTCTTCAAGTGGTTTGGAGAACACAATGTACTACCTAGAGAATAGGTTATTGATTTTTATAAGTGCTGATGTGCTCATCCATACCTTTTTCATAATCAATATTTTACCTGTTTATATATTTGAGAGACTGTGCTAATCTATCCTTTTAACAGTTGCCAGTAGTTATTTGTATGCTTGTATCTGCTTGAATCTAACCTGTTGCTTTGTTACCAGCCACCACTATCATCCGTGTGGAGGATGAAGCCACCGGAGAGGTGGATGACATCATTGTGAAGAAGGAGATTGGAACTGATCAGGAAGATGATGAAACTGCAGAGGAGGTAGTGGTGGCTGGAGTCAAGACCACCATCCACATGGAGGAGCTGTCCCAGGAGGAGGAGGCGGCACAAGAAGTCCAGATGTCCGAGGCTCCACCGAACGGAGACCTGACCCCCGAGATGATCCTTAGCATGATGGACCGGTGATGGGTGTGGGGGTCAGACCTGTACACACAGACCCTTTTACACCTCTTCATTTAATTCTTGGCATTTAGGATTACAAACACCTGCATCCTGCACAGAAACAGAAATTACTGTTGTAATTTAAGATTTACTTTTTAATCATGTATTGATACAGACTTGGATGAGTGAAACAAAAGGTTTTTAATAAGGATTTACATACCAAAAAATGCATTTCAGTTTGGAGTGGCTATAATTGACAGCAGTATTGTCCACCTTTTTTTATTGTTGCCTTTACGGTTCACAGTCTGTTATGTGGATAAACCATTCGATCATTTCTTTTACTTTCCCAAAACACAATACTGGTAGTGTGTTTGGTTTAAAATATGTTTTCTCTCCTTTTTTGACACCTAAGCCTCCTTTTTTGTAAATGGTATTTTTTACTTGCTTTTAAGCTATGAATTTTGCCGTTTGGTTAATCTGTCATAATAATGATGTAGAAATACATACAGTCTGAACCATTTCATCCTGTTCTGAAGAGCTTCATGAATCTCTCGGTTTGGACAGAAAACTACATTAGATGTGTTTCAGTTGGCCTTAACCTGGCTAAAGGGTTTTTTTTTTTTTTTAAATGTACTGGCTTTAGGGTAAGTATCAGGGCCCTGTTCGGGAAGATGGGATTACTGCCATTAATTACAGCCACTTAAAGATGAAGAAAACTAAATGACTTTTTGTTTTTTTTTTTGTTTTTTTTTTTTTTCCCTTTGGGTAGTAAAACCCCGTACTATTTATTAAGAGCTTCTAGTCTGCTTATCTTATGCTCCGTTTGGCTACTGTAACACCCCTAGATGATGCATATGTACTAAATATAGTCACTGAGTAAGTGCAAGAAAAAGACTGTTTTGCTCTTTTTGTGTAGCCATTCCACTTTGGGTTGAGGCTTCCTTTTGTACCATTGGCAATGCTAACGTAGCAGCTTGGATGACCTTTTTAATGACTGTGTGGCAGAAGAGAACAGATGTATGACTGTGCAACAGATTGAAGAGACCGAGCTTTACTGTAACTAATAATGCAGTACTCAATCAGGAATGTTTAAATCTACAGTCTGGTTTGGATGTTAAGTGGTACAGTTTGGTAAAAATGATGGCATAAATAAAGCATTGTCTATCAAATTTTGGCTGATGTGCTAACACAGAAAATCCCTTGTATTTTGCTTGCAAATATATTTTATTAAATGGAGGACTTGATATTAAAACCTTTTACTCATTTGTATGAAAAGTGAATCTAACATTTTATAAAATTTTTGCGTGTTTTGGGGTGTAGATTGAGGAGCTGAAACACTGACTCTTATCTACACATGTATTGTGTTTTTTAACGTGTCACTAACACACTGCTGCTCTTCAGTACTGTTGCAGCAAATAGCTTGAGTTTACAATTTAAACTGGCTTTTTTTTTTTTTTTTTTTACAGAGTGCACTGGAATAACATTTAAAGATACCATCCAGGCAATTATAGAATTCTAAGTTTGTTCTTTGAAAAGGTTATATTGCTGCTTTAAAAGTGGCTAAAATATCTCCAGTACAGCTATTTCCTGCTGTTAAAAATCATGTCTGAGTCTGCAGTGATTCCTTCAAGTGTCACAGTACACTTGTATACTGTATTTTTAAGAAAGGATTTCAAATGTACAAAACATAAGATTTTTGGAGCAAGTAGGAAATTATCAGTGGCTATTCTAGCAGCACACCATGAAAATAGTTCTAACTTGACAACAGCACGACGCGAACTCAACATCTTTGCATGTGAGAAGTCACGCCTCCTTATGTGAGAAAAGCGTGTAAAAGCTAATTAAAATGTCTAAAGTGACATTCCATTATCCGTTACTCATGGACTGTCTGTATGATGAGCAGAGTGAGATTCAGTAGCAGAACATTTGACTCAACAGACACGTCTTTATTCGCTGTGAATGAAGTGTTGTTTCTAAAACCGTATTAAGCCAGAAGACATTCTGACTCCTCTTATTCCGGCCCGAGTTACTGGTTTCAGATAATACTGTTCACAAATTGGGACTGGAGAATATCTGCACACTGATGGGTTTGGAATTTATTTGAAGGAGTGAAACAGTGTCGTGTTACGTAAAGGTTTGTTCGTGGATACCAGAATGCAGTGCTCTGTTAAAACTAGCTCAATGTTTTATTTAACTTTATGGAAACAGAAACTATGAGTCTTTGTGGTTTGTGAACATTGGGAATCTCCTAGTCATAAAAAAGGCCGGAACGGTCACTGAAAGCACAAGCTTAACAAATGAAGCAAAAACAAATTATAACTGTACACCCCTCTTCACCGTGGCGAAATCATTTTTGATGTTCATTTGTTGCTAAACGGCAAAAAATCTGTCAGTAGTGACATCATTAGCGTTAATCGACTCTAATGGTAAGTTTCACTGAGTCTAAATTTTCTCTCGCATGTATACGAACGTGCAACAGAAGTACGGTAGAAGTGGGCTCGTGGTTCATACAGACGACATCTGTGCTCTTTAGTTTTTCAAGCCACAGCGTCCTGTTTTATAGAGAATCTGGAGGAAAAGCGCCTCCTGTTCCGCCCCCTCATCACCTCACAAGCTCGGCCAAAATTGGACAAGCGGCCCTCCCTGGTTCTGCACCTGACCCATTTTGTTTCCTGCCTAATTTCATCGTACACGTTTTACTTTTCCCCCCAGGTGACTGTGAGTGTCGTGGTTCGAGGAGACGCCGGTAGTTTTTCCTCCTTCCTGCCCTTCGGAAACATCATGCCTGTTTTTTTCCGTTGGATTCTCAGCGTCGCGAGCTGAGAAAACAGTGACAGGGACATCCTCCTGTTGCCACGGCAACTAGCAGACACATGGCTTCCGGTCGGAGCAGCGGTATTTCAAAATAAAATAGTCTCCCACCACAAAGGTTCTTTACAAAAAGGCCTTCTGCACGTATCACAAAGAAAGACAAGTCTGGTCAGACGGTTTCTAGTTTATTATGGGTCTAGTCTGTGGTCTATCTCACCTATTAGGAGTAGTTCAAACTTCTTTTTACAACAATATTTAAAGTGATAATGCAAAATTATAAAAGTCACATTCACATACATTCAAGTGAATTTATAACAAATGACAGATTCTGTGCACACAGATAATACATAAAGCAATAAAATACCGCACTATTTGTTACAAAGTGTCAGGACATAGAACATAATTTTTTCTGTTGTTTTTACCACATACAAATGTAGGTACAAAAGGAAATTTTGAATGGCACAAGCATTAGTTTAACTCCTGGAGTCACTACATTAATAGACATGCTTTAGATGCCTATTAATATTATATACTACATATGTATATATAAATACAATATACTAGTAACACATGTTCATCGCATGTTAACATTGGTCAAAATCCCTTTGCAAGATTAAAAATGCAAATTCAAACTTGCTTGTGTAGCACCATCTAACACAGAAACCACTAACATGTCAAAATAAACAGTAACAATATACACTTATGCACACAGACATTGCATATAACCAAACCATCATGTTGACAAATATGTACTGACAAATGCTGCAAAAATGGTGTGTTCATTTACAAAAATGCTCAACTAATCAATAAGGCCTTTAGATGGTGTGATGTGCAAAACAGAAAAAAAAATTAATACTGTTGGATTTTGTTGTTGATGTAGTTGAGATTTTTGGAATCCTGAAGGTGATTCATGACTGCTTTTACTCCTTGATGTAAAGATGTTACAGACATGATCCTGTCATAAATCGATGTGCAAATCTAATGCTTTTTCATGTGCATTTATAGTGATGACAAATGCACAGAAGTGAATAGACACCTAAAGTTGATTAATTTATTTATTTATTTCAGATATTTCTGAATTGATGGTGTAACCATTCATTTCAAGCCATTCAACCATTCAAGTTTTCAGCTCAAAATTCTAGATAAATGTGTCATTCTCTTTGTATCCCAAATTTATTTGTTTGAACACTGGGTGGGCATTTCTAGTCTGGCATTCCTGGGAATTTTGAATGTCGAACAACCACTTTTCTGGTGAACTCTTAATGTATCTGTTTGTGCTTTGTCTGCATACGTTTATAAAGAGGAAGCAAGAATTAAAGACGGTCAAGAAAAAAAAGACCAAGAACAAAAGGAATAACATAATTGAAGATATAAACATAACTGCTCAAGATAACCAAATGAGTGACCCAGTAGAGCAACTTTGATGACCATGTGTCTGTCCTGACCCTAAGTTGTGACAAAATGAGTGACTCTAATAACTAAAAACACAGAATTTTTATGCCTTGCTCATACATTTTAAAAGCGATACATTTATGAATTAATCACCTCATGATGCAATATATAACTTTATTTTTTTAATATTCTCCTTGACCTGGCATTCGTGGTTTTCAGCCTAACCTCGGGCTTTTATTGTGAAGGGGCAGATCGGGGCGCGCGCGTGGAGGGTTCCCTAACTTCACTGTGGACACGAGACCAAGGAGAAGAGAAGAACTGCGAAATCAAGGAGGACAGCGCCCCGAATAACTGTAAACCTCTGCCAACGGCGAGTAGCACCGCGCTGGAAATGGGACTCGGGTCACTTTCTCTGGATGCTCGGACGTTAAATCAGAGGTAGGGCCTTCTGCTTTTATCGCCAAGGTCGCCACAAGAAGCCTGTTCAATTTTCCTCTACATGGGCATGAGTCCGTCCGACGTGAAGTTGTTTTTTTCTGCTGTTGTCGAAACCCTCACCGACAGTTGCCTCCCTTTTCACCGTATTTTGTCTCTACCAGCTGAGTTTTGTATTTGTTTTGAGTTGGTATGGTGTGAGTTGGGGTTGTAATGTGCAGTAGACTTTTTGTGGCCTCAGTGATGAGCTGAGCTCCGGGGTCGCGGTGGGATATGGGTTGAATACTAAATGTAGCACGACTCTTGTTTCCCAAGTTTGTTGTGTGAGCTTCATCCTCCGCCGTTTGGGTGGGATGTGTGAGTGTTTATCCGCCTCAGTGGCCTTCTGCCTCCGGGTTAGGCTAATCCAGTAATCTGGAAGCGAGATGGAAGAGTTTCCACTTTTTTCGTCTTCCTCCAACGCGCATAGGAAACCTCCAAGTGGGTGATGGAGTGTGGTTAGACCAGGACTGCTGCTCCTTTAATCCAGTAAACAAAGAATATCCAGTGGAGGAGCCATTCATCTGAATATTACTCATTTCTAAATATGTTTGGCCGTTTTCAGCTTTAAAGGTCCCGTATTGTGAACATCCGTTTCTAGTGGATTTTGAGCCTTATATGAACTGAAATGTCAATTGAAATCTGTGCAAATATGAACCTGCTCAGTGCTACCAGTTCCAAAAATCCCCACAAGATGAACAACTGGAAAAAAAATAAACTCTTGTGGGTTTTTTTTTTTACTTGTGACATCACAAGTCCATTCATTGTGCAGATAAAATGTATTACTCCTGTCCCCATGAGCTAGTAGAATTCTAAATATTAAAACTTACATTAGAAATGTTAAAAATTTACTGTAACATAAGTTACAACCAATCACATTCAAGCTAGCATTAGCCCCATCCCCATGAGAAACTGCAAATATTCATGATTGTTTTTCAGAAATTAGTCAATTAAAATCTAATTTTTGTTAGTTTACAGTGTCCTTCTTTCAGATCTGATCCAAACCACCATGGAATGACCTACTGTTCAAACAATCAGAACATTTTCTGATGAAACATCTGCAGGCACAAGACTTTTCAATGACTTTGTGGCTGAGTTACAAAGAAGAGAAATCAAACCAACACACATTATTCTGGCAACCACCTGACAGAAGTATTTAATTGACACATGTAAGCACTACCAATATTATTTATGTATTAAGATATGGGACCTCTAACACTAGAACAGCTAATGAGTAGAATTTCATTGATTTTTGCACAGTATGTATTTAAATATATTTTAGGGTTTTAGGCAACATAATTTGTGTGGCCTGATATGTCAAATCATTTGTAACAGTCTCAAGTGGGAAAAGAGACAGAGATTTATGATTCTTGCAAATATTTTTCTGACACCCACTGTCACTGTTATTACAGACTGGTTTGTACAGATGGCCATGTAAAGCACCTACCGGTACTGTGTTCGTAAAGGTATTGTAATTATAAAACCAAAACACAACTGATTATGAAACAAACTCATGTTATGACTTGAGACATTCCGTTCCAAAGAGAATTACCTAATACTGTGACAGGGACGTTTTTGTGGTCTAGAAATGATCCATCAGTGAATGACCTGTATCAAGGAAATCCTGTTGGTCTAGTGTTCACCAACATTTAAACATGAATTGTAAAGCCTGAAAGTCTGTCACAGTGTCCATTGTAGCCATTGGTCAGAAAATATGCCATAAATGCCCAAGTGACTTTGAAAATTTTGATGCTGAAACAATTAGCAAATTGATATTGGTGGAAGAGCAGGAAAAAAAACTGATAAATATTTGGACCATCAGATCATGTTTTTGAAGATTGATCTCCTTTAAATGTGACAATTACATATTTTTTGATGATTCATTAAGAGTTAATTTGACAATTCATACGTTTCCAGATTTTCTCTTAATTTCCATGAGGTTGAAGTACTCAGCATTTTGTCCGTTTATGGAAGACAATTTACATTGTCATGTATGGAGCAAAGTTTGGGATAACACTGTATGAAATGCCCCCAGAATCTGGGTGAAGCCTACTAGAGAACAACTGCAACCATCGTATTTTTGAAAAGTCATTTTAGTACATATTCTCTACTTTGATTCACCTTGGGGACTGTGCCTTACTATAGTAGGACAAATCCTGATTTAACTTATTTATTTACAAAAACTTCAGCTTAACTTACATCCTTGTAAACCTATTGCAACAAATCAACAGACAAGTCACTTAAGATACTGATTTTTGAGTTTAAACATGATAAATATGCAAGTGATTTTAGATAGCAGGAGAGCTGCAGTCCTGCCTCAACCAGATGTTCTGCGCATGAATGCGAGTGCAAGAATGAATGGCTGTTTTTAAACAAAACTCGAGTCTTGTGAGGTGATTTGAAACAGTGTCCTCTTTGTTCACTCTGCTCAGTGAAGAGGATTAATCCAGCTAATGATTCTTAATGTAAAGGAAGGATCAAAGCACCTCTGACAGAGAGCTAAGCGGCCAATAGGTGCTCAGATTATCAATATTACCACGGTGCCTCAGGCTTGTACCTGTCAGTGGATATGATGAAGTTGGGTATTTCTGTTCGTGTTTCATCATGATGACTTTGCACTTTCAGCTCGGTGCCCACCTCAGGGTGCAGATCTCAGTCCTGCACATGTTCTCTGTCCATGTTTGGCAGAAGGAGGGTGTTTTCCTAGACAGGCATTATGTTATGGCACTTTTTCTTTGCCATGCTGTAACCTGGACCCAGTCGAGTTAATCCTCCCAGCTAAGATTAGCGGTTTAACTAGACCCCCGGCCTGGTGCATCCCTTGCCCACAGAGCCCACGTCCTCACCGGAGAATGTGGAAAAACAGCAGGGAGTTAAAAGCGTGTCCTCGCATTGGTCGATAATGATTGAAAGGTCATTGAAGTAATGATTCCTAAGTGTTTTGTTCAACTGCATTTTTCAGGTGAAAAGGTTTTAAGGCACTCACTATTTAAAGGAGTCATGTTGTAAAAAATTAGGTCTTTTTGTCTTCTTCTGTTATACAGTAGGTCTGGATGCTCTATTAAATTATCAAAATTTTCACTCAGATGCGAGAAACACAGGGCGCCTTTCTCAAAAACTGGACCTGAAATAAGCCATTTGGATTTCTGTATAGTAGTGATGTCACAATCATACAGTCATCATTCCCAGTCAGTCCTTCAGACCTGCCAGAACCACTAAAACCATCCTGGCATCCTGAGATAAGTGTGACAGTGTGTCTACATGATGTCATCCGTGGCACAGACAGGAAAAGGTGTGGTCAACAACAGCTCATTTACATTTAAAGCAACACACTCTGAGATGGGCAGTTTGGTACAGGGCTGAAAACCAGGAGCATATCGACGTAGCAGAATTGAAGGATTTATGTGGTACTTTCAGCTGAATTTTAAAATCCACATAGTAGAGGCACGCAAAAATGTAATCACCTTGTTTAAAAGTGTTTTCCACCTCAGTTTCTTCAACAGGTGGGACATTTCTGTCATAATAATCCACGTTTCCCTCCTGTGTTCAGTTTAACCCAGCAGTGACCAGATGCCACTAGTTGCTCTGCTCAAGCTCATTCACAGATCCCATGTGTTAATGAGGGTTTGGCTTTTGCTTGACAGATTTAGTTCGCTTTAAGTCTGTAATCTCTTTTGTGACTAGCTTAGCTCAGCCTCGACCCTCTCTTCCCCCAGTTTTCCCTGACTATGGCATCACATTAATCTGCACTTTTAATGACTTAGATATGAGGAGAAAAGAGTCAGTTTTACTTGCTCATATTACAGGGATGGTTTTATATTCTTGGGCCAAACGTCTGTGTAGAATTTCCTGTGTAGAGTCAGCCATGAGACTTCCTGTACTCAGTGTTGGATATGGAGGGGGTGGAGAAGTAGGAAAGGAAGGGGAAGAGAAGCATAAGCAGACTGTACTCCCTACTGTTGTCAGTGGTGGCCACTGTGGTCGCTGCATGCATGTTGCTCACATTTCAGACTGAAAAACAAAACAGTGTGTCCTCTACAAGGAAGACGAGTTTCCATCCATTATTTGCCCTTTTTCCTCTGTAATCATCAGAAGACTTGATAATGACAGAGCAACAGGAAGCAAATTTGTCACGTATAGTGAGGTATGAAGTAGCACAAGACAGTTCTGCCTCTAAAACGTTCCTTCTGTAATTACAGGACATGTCCGTCAGCATGTTAAAGCCCCTTTGCTACCCTCAACTCTTCAAGCAGGTGAACACAACGTTAATATGCTGATTATTTTCTTCATTAATCAGTTGGTTGTGTGTGTATGAAGTGCAGTATTAGAAAATATTGAAAAATATTACTTGGTGAAAATTCCAAGATGCCCTATTTAGTTCCCAGCTATCACATGTAGACCATTTGCAAGCAAACATCACAATTACATCACTTCTGGGTGCTTGAGCAAGCCGGTGTCAGAAAGATGAAAAAATACCCAAAAACAAATAAGGGAGGTATCTGAAACGAGGATTAAAATTGTTTTGTTGTGCAGCTGTATGTCAAAATTGGAATAGAAGTAAAGATGACCTTTAATTTTATGGAATACTACCATCAATGGTGCCATTTGAAGCCAAACCTAAACTTTAAATTATTAAAAAGACAGACTAGACTGGACTCAGCTGGACACGTGACAGCTGGTTGAAGGAAGATGGACGCAACACATTCAGCTACTGTTTATAACAATATGAGACAAAGAGACTGATCATGAAAGTATTTATTCAGTGTTTAATGAATAAAGGAGACATGTTGGTATTAGTGATCAACCGATATGGGTTTTTCAGAACCGATACCGATTATTAGTAGATAAGGGGGCCAATAACCGATATTTGGAGCCGATATTCATTTACGGTAAAACTGTAAAAATTGGTGTAAAAATGTTCAATAATACAAAACACTTAACTTGGTGTAAATGCCAAAAGCATGTTTATTTAACCAAACAAATAGAAAATAAATAGGACCAGAAGTGCATGAATCCTAGACTCACAAGTTATTGTAGTCGTCGTGAGCTGTAGAGTTTTTCATGTGACTTTCACAGAAACTCACACTATTCTCCACATTACATACATTCAACCCATTACTAATACATAGTCTGCTGAGCATTTGGAGCCAGACCCGACAACTAATGTTATGGTAAAAACTAATCAGCCTCCACCTTAACGTGTTTACCTACAATAAAACAAGTGAATTGAGTTTTTTACGTGCTCTCTCTCAATTACACACATGCTTTTACTATCACAGACTCTTTGACTGTCGATATGATCAGCAGCTTCTTTCAAGTAATTCACAGACATGTCAGGAGGAACTTAAGTAAACATAGCGGCAACTAATGTTTACTCGGCTCTTACGTTATTCTGATGCACACTGTAACGTTGGTAGATATAGAGCACTGGGATGTTTATTACAATTTGGGGAGAGTTTTCTGTGTTTACCTTCGACCCGTGTTTGCTCTCGGGAGCTTGTCCACACGAGAAAACGTTAACTCTCTGCCATGTGTGTGAGGACACACACACAGCTTACGCATATTGTGGCTTACTTAACCAATCAGATGGCGTCGTGGGCGGAACAATGCTGGAGACAGAAGCGACAGGAGAGAGAAAAAGAGAGACAGGCGGCTGAGCCGAAATAACATAGATTTTAATTGATTTCTTGATATCAGCCTGTTGAACTAAAAAAAAAACACCGATACTGGTGTATGTCAAATCTCCAAATATCGGCGCTAATAATCGGTTGACCTCTAGTTGATATATGATATGTTATGTGTGTGATATGTCTCTTTTTACAGAGTAATTATCCCTTTGTCACCGAATGTGTCAGCGCCGACGCACCCGCGTGCCACCCACCCGGCAAAGCCGGGAGGGCACCGCTGGCGGGTTCCCACCTCCAGCGTCAAGAACCTGGCCGCCCGGCCGCCAGCGACCTGCTCCAGGGACAGTGCCAGGCGGGGAATCCGACTGGGGTGGGACACATGCCAAACAGCAACGCAGGCATCCCAAGGCGAGCCCAGGGAGGACAGAAACCTCCCGCAGAGCAGAAGGGCAAAAGCTCGCTTAATCTTGATTTTCAGTATGAATACAGACCATGACAGCGGGGCCTCCGCAGGAGGTTTCTGTCCTCCCTGAGCTCGCCC
>JAQQAE010000797.1:0-29500 GCA_029823295.1 Pseudamia nigra
AACTACAATTCAAAAGCAATGTCTGATTTTCATTGGTTAATTTTCATAAAATTTTTATTTATTGTTACTTTTGTCAGGTTCAAGTTATTTCTGTGACCATTGTGGGTTTTTCTGTCATTAACAGAGGTGTACCAACAACTATGGAGTGTACAAGACCACTGCATAGTTTACACTGGCACTTCTTCTAAAGCTAAATGGTCTGAGTAGTTATTACATCAGTACCTGAAACTGAAGCAAATTACGGACCAGCTCCGCCAGTTGCCATTTGAGAATCTACTTATAGCTGCAGTTAAGCTACCATTGTTCAACCTGCATTCCCTTATGTGTGTCAGCATGAAACATTTCAACAAGATGCACAAAACTGGCACACCAATTACCACAACGCAAGGTTTTGTACTTATGACTACAGGTATTTCTTTATTCTTTTTCTGGCAGGTTGCAATGGTAGTTGACTTTAATTTGTGTGTGCGTGTTTTTTTCTGTAATATTCTTGTGACATTCATATGAAATTACCAGATGCAATGCATGCTATTTAATCTAAAGTCTCACACAAATGAATAGAAATCAAATGAATGACACATGAATGACTTGTTAATTATGCAAATAGAGTGCTACAGGAACCTGGTAAGTTGCAGGAACTCTGTCATCTAAAAGGGTATGGTGAGTGTGATAATGTAGCGGCTTGGCACGGCTCTCTTGATGTAATGACAGGTCAATTTGACTGGCTTTATGTTCTGCACCCTGGTTCTATTCTCTGCCTTTGGTGTGACTGCCCCCGCTGCCTCCCCCACCTTCCTTTCTCGTGTCCCTTGGACTTTGATTTCTCCTTTGTTCCACTGGCTCCACGACTGACACTTCCCAAGAATAAGAGATGCCACACAACCACGACACTTTCACACCACAGCAATGACCTCTGCCTCTTCCATGCACGACCTCTCACCTAGAAGTTGACAGCTTGATTAATTGAAGAATGTTATGATTTATGAGTATCTTCTCAGCATGATTAACAAGGCAACAGGTGGCACGACTAAACAGCTAGCAAGAACATTTCTTAGAGAGGAGGAAACAATGGAGGATTATATTTAGAAGCCATGTTTTGTCTAACAGTGGCTGTCAATTTAGTTAAGCTATATATCATTTTGACTTTTTTGTCCACCACTGCAGTTAGGTTATCTTCAATTGCACACAGACAAGTTTCCTTTGTGTCCAACTTGCCCGCTTACTCAGACACAGGAAGAGATTAAAATGTCTAAATTTCAGCTCACCAAACTGGTGAGTTCTTATTCTTTCACAATACAGTAAGAGAAAGCCAAGAATCCACCAGTAATTAAATATGATGGTTTGTATTGATTTTTATACTATACTGTATGAAAGGCTCCTCCTGTATGTGATTACTGATGACACTGTGTTAATGCTTGACTCCGCACAGCAGAGTGTCATTCAGAGAGCAACATGCAAGTGGAAACAGTGTCAGTTGTGACACGAGGCCATGTCCAATTGTCTACCTATAGCTTTGCGAGTTAGCCCACCTGACAGTTTCCTAGATAAGTCTGTCTTGTAGTCAAGACACTTAACGTAAGTGTAATGGAAGTTGGTGGTCCAACTCAGGTGACAAGGGTTGGGGGTGTTGACGAGGTCATCTGAGGCCTTCTCATCGACTAAGTCAGTCACAGAGAAGGGCTATAAAGTAGGATAGCAGACTCTTGACATGGTGTCACCAGCACACTGTCCAGCTGAGTGAAAGTGCATGGTAAGATGTGGCCTTTTCTTTTGACATGGATTTGTTTTGACCTTAGCTTCGGGCTATGACAACTGATGGATGATTGATGGTGCAGTTTCAGCAGTGTTAGTGGAAAAGCCGGGCACCTCGGAGACGGCATTTCTCTGACCCACTGTGACCTTGCTTTAACTTGTCGGACAACAAAAGGCAGTCAAATACAGCGTTTGTCATCATTTTAGGGCTGCCGCTGATTATTATTTTCACTGTTGATTAATCTGATTATTTTCTTGATTTATCGATTAGTTGTTCATTTCAGAAGTGATGAAAAATGTTTATCTGTGTTTCCCCAGAGTCCAACATGAGGTACTGATGTTTCATTTGGTCCACAACCCAAAGATATTTAGCTGTTCTCATACAAGAGGAAAATAGAGAATAAAATGCAGAAGCTGCAGAGAATTTTTTTCTTAAAAAAATACTTAAACTGATTAAACAGTCATTAGTTGCAGATTAATTTAATAGTTGACTAATCAATTAATTACTATGCTGCTATTAACTCTTGGAGCTCTACATCATTTTATCACCTGATAACTGTCAGGAAAGAATTTGAGTTCTTCCCCTTTGTTTTTTAATATTAACGTTATTTGTAGCAGTACATTTAATCATTTTGGTTTTGTTTTATTTTACTGTCAGTCCAAGACTTGTGATTTACACTTGAAGTGCTATAAAAGCAAGTGAAGGCGTAATCGCTTAAAGGTACTGTAAGAAGAGATGTTGGTGTGGTGTGTTTACAAAGAATTGCCATCAATGAAAAATTAATTATCTGGGAGTCAGCAAAGGTTAATTTTGGTCAGACACCTTTCGATCTGAAGGAGCTGACCTCAGTAGTGCTGGTCGCTGCACTTGTGCCTTGCTGAGGTGACACATGCAATGACCTGTGACATGGGCAGTGACAGCAGAGTAAACTGGGCTGCGCTCCCCTTCGTCACCACTCCTGGAGAGCTCAGAGGGCTCCCAGCTGAGAAGAGCGGGTCAAAGCACAGTGCTGCTCCCATGTCACCAGCCCGGCCCGTGATCAGTTGCACTAGTCTCAACAAACACTCCCCAGTCCTGCCACCCACCTCTGTTGTCTCCTAGAGACAGTGCTGCCCACCGCTGGTTGCCCCATATGTTTGGGCTGCACACAAGGTGGTTTCTCGGATACTGTGGTTGCTAATTATAAATTTAATTTGCATTTTAATTAGAATGGTGGAAAATTAAAGCCTGCCAGCTGGAGAATTTCAAAACACTTTCCCTCCCTCCTTTTTCTGTCTCCTTATATTCTCCTAGTTTAAACTAAGCATGACACTGTCCTGTGTTCATTTGTGTGAGCAAAGCAGCAGCAGCACCTTCGCACTGTAGGACAATGTGTGGGAAGTTTTCTTTTATTTAGAGGAATGTTAAGTTTCAAAGTAGTAAATGAAAACTCCACTGTCAAGATTTTTCAAAATGACGTAATTTATGGCCCATTTGACAACCCATATAATTTAGTTGACTCACAAAAATTATTAATATTTTACTGGAATTCTAATAAGGTATTGGATGTCTTTTGTTTCAGGGAGTTTGATTAGTCAGTCAAGGCCCAAATCCCTGTCACAGTGCTCACTTGACACACTTTACACATGCTGGGAAGTAAGTGATCTGCATGTGTGGGCTGGTAATATCATTCAGTTTGAGTCATTATTTTCCAATCTCCATAATTCGTATCGTTCCCCATGTTGTTCCCCCATGGTCATTCTCATTCCCTTGCTCACCTCCCACGGGCGTCCTTGCTCAATAATTGTCATTAATTGATTGACAGCTCTGATAGACCCAACTAACCCCAGTTCTGCTCTCATGTCTATGTTTTAAATGAGAGCTTGTACATCCAGTGACCTTGTCTGCCCATCAGCTGTCAGCAAATGTGAAGCCAATCCAGAGAACGTCTCACCTTAGCAAAGTAGGCCTCTCGAAATGATTGTAATTGGTTGGTGAATCAATTTAGTTTTGTACTGCATTGTGCATGGTAATAGAGTTGAAGTTTTGTTCTTTGAAGTCTTTGTGTTTAATGTATATGTTTTTTTTTTAATCAAATTTTACCTAAGAAGAGAGAATTCACTTTTACAGAAATCAGAGTAGCATTTGCAGGGCTAGAAACTCATCATGGTATGGTGTCCTTCCATCGTGTTATTTCTCTGAATTTATGCCATATTATATAAATAAGAAAAAAAGTTGCTTTGATCCAGGAAACTCAGGCACGTTTTCCTTAATGGTAATCTACATCAAATATGAAGGCAATATCTGAATATTCTACTGAATTTCTATTTATAAGCCTAAATATTTTTTTTTCCTTACGGTATTTTTCATTTATGACAGAACTAGGATTTTCTGCAAACATTAACATGAGCAGTTTTTCACTGAAGGCTCCACCTTTTCTTGACAGCTGAGCCGCTGTTAATATGGCCTGTATATTTTCTCTCTACAATAATCCATGCATGTACTGTGTCCTAGGCACATGTAAAGTCTGACATTCTTCCAGGTTGTTTTGGTTTGGGAGGCTGCCAGCCCCAGTTTTGCACCTCTTTGCAGGCCCAGTTTGATGTGGTGTGAATAACATTCAGACATACACACACGCCCTCATTAGCATTCATTCAGAGAAGCAATGCAGGACACCCTCTCTGCTCTGAGGGTGGCATTTGGCAAGGGCCAAATACACCTGGCAAAAAATTGTTCTGCAGCCCATCGTGTTTATCACATTTAGTTTTCCATCATGCACACAAAAACAGTCTTTGTTTTAGACCAAAATATGGTTTATAGAAGCCGATTATGTGAAATTGAGAGTGCACATTTTATTTATTTAATACAATAGGTGCCACCACAGCTTAACTGACATTGCATTTTATATCACTTTCATGGGAAATCTCTGCAATTAAAGCAATTGTTAAATAAAAACTATAGTATAAAAGCACACAAGAAGTGTCCATTCAGTGACATTCAGATCTCTGGCACAGCAGCTTCTCCCTCTAAGGCATGGATCCATCAGCCTTGGTCTGGAGCAACAGTGGCTATGTGAAAAAGGCTTGGCAAGAGGAAGACATGCATTCTCCAGATCTGAATCTGTGGACTGCTGTGTGTGTTACTCTGTATAACAATCCCCTCGTGATTTATATGAGGTGATGCATGCTCTTTAAAGGCAGGATTTGGCAGCCTAGAAGTTTGAGAAACGGTGGTCAAAATGTGAAGGCTAGCATGGCAGAGGTGTTTGTTCTGTAGTTTTTAAAATACATGTTAAAATCCAGAGACCAATATTGCTTTAGACGGGAAAAAGTCTTGGCAGCTGGGTATTGAAGACTCCTTTCTAGGTTTATCTTTGTCAATTGTCAAATATTTGAGTGTATGAAGTGGTGTGATGAGGTGCAGAGACAGATATTTGAAGGGATTTTAACTCATTTGAGCAATTACATGCTTAACTGGCCCAAGATAATCTGTCATCCAAAGCTTCTGTCTCTGGCTCTCCCTCTCTTTTCCGATTCTCCACTCTCTCTCATACCCTCCTACGTGGCACAAGAGAAGCTCAGAATAGTGGGATTTAGAGCACAAAAGCTTACCCTGAATGGAATGAAGGCCTCTGAGAAATTAATTGCTTCTAACAAACAGCATGACTGCTAGCATGTTTTGTGTCCCATTCTTATCACCCTCCTGTGGTAGAGGGGTGTGCGACAGGTCTGCAAAGGGCAAAACTACAAAAGTGGGTAGAGGCATTTGTCCTCGCATAGATTTAATGTACAAGATTTACAAGGGTTTTCAGTGTATTTGTATAGGCACATGTGCAAATTCTAATGATGCATCGCAGAGACCACTCGTTAAGATTGAGATCACAAAAGAATCAGTAGTGATCAAAGCACAGAGAAAACATATTGCTGAATGTGTATTTAAACATCCATATAATTTAACCTAAGATATAAAAAGGCCTGTCAGTGGCTACATGTTTCCTTTCACTCCATATTGTGACAAGAATGAGTGACTTTTCCTCCCAGCTAAGGTGAAACTGATACTCTTATTCAACTTTAAATGTCCAGGAGTCAGTGTATTTTTATCAAGAAAAATGTGTATTATGTCATATTCAGTATAAATAATGTATTCTTTGTGAACCATACATTTTCCCATCTGTAACAATTAATTAACTGTATAGATTTGGACAGCAGTCAAGGAAGCATTAACTGAGGCAGTTATGGGATTTACTTTTGTGAGGGTGTGTGGCATATTTGCCCCAGTTCTGTTCTCTGCTTGCTCCCACTCCCACATGTCACCATTCTGTCTACCACCACCAGCGTGGCATCTATCATCCACCACAGACGCCGCGGCACCCCACAAAAGGAGGTTGGAGCATGCACAAAGACATTTGCATTTTTGCATCTAATTATAGTTATAATTGCATGCCAGTGTAAGCAGCTCGCTCTCCATTATCTTGCGTAATTTTATCAGTGACGTTTGAAACGTGTGTTTAAATGTCAATTATTGACTACAAAAAAAGGAGCGACCTTTGTGGAGTCGCTTTTCCCTCTCTCCTTCACCCGTGCGCTCTCATTTTAAAGTACTTATATGTTATAGCCTCATTTGGGTCTGTCACTACTATGCTACCTATATGATGATTTATCCTAGTGTGTTTCAGGAAAACAGTCAGTCAGAAATAAATGTGAACTGTTAGTAACAGTAATACACTCCCTGTCAACAGCTTTTTTAAAGATCTCATTAAAACAGACATAATAAAGGTGCCACTGATGATGACACGCTGAAACACATTGTCATTGACAAGTAATGAACACAGCAGCATTACTTGAATTTGATCTGTGAAGGTATAGTGAGAAACATTTTAGTGATGTAATGCACTGGTACACCATTGCATTGTTGTTTTCCAGCCATATGTGCATGAAAGTAAATAGCACAATAATCAGAATCAGAAATACTTTACTAATCTCAGAGGGAGAAATGTAGTGTACCACCATACTACATTACAATGCTCTAGTATTATATAACAAGGTGGGTAGAGTAAACAAAAACAGTCCTTAAGCAAAAGTATTGTGACTTTGTAATTATAACGAATAAGTAGAAGTAGAAGTACTCACAAACGTAAATACTTCAGTAAGCATAAAAAAGTGTCTAACAACAAATCTACTCAAGTAACAAGTAAGTTCATGATGTAGAATTTACAACACCATAATATAGTACTTCAATTCATTTTTGTTTTTTTTTTTACTTATTTATGTTACGTATGTTTGATCATTTTTGGTGATTGCTTTAATTTTATTGCTTATTTTGTACTTTTTTAACATTATTGTTTTGGTGTTTTAACCAATGTTATTCCTTAATTTGTTAATTTTTACAAATTATGTTACTTATATTATTTTTGTTAATTTTTGTTTATGTTTTTGGTTATTTTAATCATTTTTCTTCACCTCTTTGATTGATTTGTTCATTTTTGCTCACATTATGTTCATGTTTATGTTATGTATTTTGTTGACTTTTTCTTCAATTTATTGATTACATTGATAAGTTTTGTTAATTTACTTGATTATTTTCTTCTCTTTTGCTTATGTTGTTGCTTATTTTCTTCATTTGTACTTATGTTAATTTTACAGTTCACTTGGCTGCTTTGATCAGTTTTGTTTTGCTTTTTTCTTTGTTACATTTGTACAATTTTTGCTCATTTTGTTGCTTAGTTTGTTCCTTTTTGAAGTCAAATCTTTTTTATTCCTCATTGAGGTGGAAAATGAAAGCGAGTACTTTTAAGTACTTTTTTCAGTAAGACAAAAAGTATTCTGCAAAACAACTACTTTCAGAAGTACATTTTATGGAAAAAAACTACTCACATACATATAAAGGAGTGAATGTACTTGAGTATTACCCTCCTTTGATTATATATTACTAAAAATGTGAAAAATGAAAATTGAAAATCCCCTCTTAAAACAGAATACCCCTATTAAAATAAGTAATCTGTACAATATGAGTGAGACAAGTAAGCACCAATTAATCAAAATTTTTGACAGGTCGGGCCAAAGGTCTCTCGTGACTAATTAATGTCAAACTAATGTAAAAAAATATTCACAAAAAAGACCCAAGAAATCAACAAGGTTTACAAAAAATCACTATTTAAAACATCAGGACATTGCTGTCATACAACATATGATACATTCAAAATTATAGGTAGACCATCATTGGAAATTCTTCATTTAAGCCCAATGGTTGCAATGTATTGCTTTTGGACATATGTATGTGGAACTACACTTCCCAGAATGCTATGTTTCACTTGTTGTCATGCACAGGTGCGTTTAATTAACTGGGTGCTGCTGCTGCTTATTATCTGCAGTGACATACACCCGTGTATTGTTCTGTCTAAAGAAGGTCTATGACCAAAAGCTTGCACTTTTGATAAAGCATTTTTGATAAACTATTGCTCAGATCTGGGTGTGTGGATTTTTTATTGTTTGTGTGGAAGTATATTGAAACTCCAGCACCTCAGCCAGCCAGATGAGCAGTGTCACATCTTATTCTTTTTATCAAAAGAAAATATCTGTTTTGTATGCAGCATGATTGACTTTCTTCACAACAATAAAAGAAAATATAATAAAACAAAAAAATGTGAGTTATGTGTACTCATTTGAATCCAGAGCGCGATAGCTGAGCATCGGCTTATGAAACGTGCGTATTACAACCCAGCCCACCCTGGTAGTTTTGGGGGTGTGGAATGATTCCAGTGAGCTGAGGAAGATGACTTGGGGGAGAAAACTAAGGTGGAAAATGTAAAAGGTTTTATATCAGAGCAGGATGCCTATACTCTCCATCAACCAGTTATCAATGTATTCTCCTAAAAAGTCTTTGTATGCTGTTTAAAGAAAAAAAGACACTGGTGATGTAGTTAAGGGCTTTGAATCATTCTCTAAAGAAAGTCAGATCTTTAAAAAATTGCATACGAATCAGCGAAAATAATATTTTAACACAAAATTTGAGTGGTTGATGAAAAAACATAACATTGTTCATTTTTGTTACAGCCAGTGACCTAAAGGCTTCTGTTGTAGAAGAATTTAACCGTACATTAAAAACAAAGATGTAGAAGTAGTTTACAGCTAAAAATACTTTCGGATACGTGGACATTGTACAAGATTTGGTAACAGGTTAAGTCAAGTATTAAAATGACTCCAGCACAGGTATACTCTTGTTTTCCACCTGTTAATAAACTTAAAGATTTTGACAATGAGACTATTCAGGATTCTTTTTTATGAGGCAGTGTTGCAGAAAGTCAAAATATGTTCTGATAAGGTTTATCAAATATAGCATATTTTAAAACACTGCACCATACGCGGACAAAAGCGGGTCTTTGTATGTTGGAAAAAGTGGTCCAAAATATGTAACTGTTGGATCCCTGCCATTCAGTTGACTGACTTATATACCCTGTGTAAAAAATATTATTATCATTTTCTATATGGTTGAGGAGGTGTTCTACATTACACTTGCATCCAATGCTTTTAAAGACCACTCCTAATCAATTAAACCAATTGAGGCATCAACAGGATCGTTCCATCAGACAAACGGCAAAGCATGATCTGGATGCGGAAATGAGACCTGTGGTAAACAATCAAGGTCTAAACCCTTATGAAATGCTCTGTTGTAACGCTATTTCCACCTGCTGAAGCAAAACCAATGAGACGAGAGAGGTGGGACCCTCACCTTGCAGAGCCAGCCCATCGAGGTAAGCCCTGCAGCATCAGATGAGTTAAGGCCAGGTCGTGAAACATCATCGAGCAGCTAGTCTGAAACTGTCACCACCATTGTTCAAAACATGCCACGTCGCAAACTAAAAAGGCTCAGTATATTTTAAATAAACTGCATAACCACAAAGATGGATGGAGCCCTTCAGAGGAATTTATTTAGAAGGGATGAGCTGTGACCTGATCTTATATGATTGATTTAATGAAAAACCTCTTTCGGTTGGATCAGTTTTTTGAACACTTTGAACAATCATAATATCCCCAACCCAACTGCATGCTCGCAGTACTAGCATGTAAAACTATCTAAACACTAACTATGAAGAGGGGTGGAGGACAAGGATCAGGTGGGGGAAGTTTGGCGGAAACCTCTGGGTCACGAGAAAAAATCACACGTGGAAAAAAAAAGTCATCCTTTCTCCACAGTGATTATGAAAAAAATGTGCATCAGGCCCAGAATGTGAAACTCTCTGGACTTGCGACTGTATTTTGCCTTTTGAACCAAACCACAGTTACAGCCATCATCAGCCACTTCAGTAACGTTTACGGAAGCAGCGATATCCTTGCAAAGTAGACTGAATGAGAATTATGATTTCAAGAAATCCTCTGTATATTTCAGTAGAGTTTCTATCAGGGCCTGTAAGGATGTGTAGCACTGGATTCAGATATGAGCCTGTCACCCAGGGTCACATCAACTTGTGAAAATATTGTATTCACCGGATAATTCATTACACCCACATGTGATCCAGCAGCTAAATTTGTCCCAACAGCATTAGTAATTTGCAAATGTAGTTGAAGCAGTGTGTTTGCAAGGTCGAGATGTTTCTCACCATTACCAGGTATGAAAAATTCTATGGGTCCAGCATCCGTTAGCGCCAATATTGGTTGGATTTCAATGAGTTCTATTGAAAAATGTGTACAAGGTATAAACACATCCAGTGTAAAAGAAACTGAGCTGCCTTGGTGGAGGTCTGCACTCTTTCTAGTTGCCAAATACTGTGATTTTTTTAAAAGATCATATTTCATTGTTTTGCATATTTTTTCCATCCTATACCACCGTATAATAAATATCATTAGCATGACATTAATGTGTTTTATTTCACATTATGCATTATAACGTACTGCTAGAGTTAGTCACATAGTGGTCATACATGAAGCAGAGGACACTTAAAAACTAAAAAGGAGTATAATCAGTTTTTCTTGTAGAATTTTCGCATCATGAGTTTCATTATTCACGGCAAAAAGTTAGTACACTGCCTTATGCAACAAAATGGCACTACTTAATGAGTGTTAGAAACTTCATGGTTTACTAGACCAACAAAATCTGTGAAATTACCTTCCTGTTGAGTAATAACTCCTTCATGAGCACAATATGTAATCCAAATATTGCAGCTTGGTATGAGGGATAATTCCTATGTAGCAGCACATTTTTCTGTGATATTCAGGGTGTTATTTCTCATTGGACAGCATGTTCTGTCGTCTGAACCCCAAGTAACAATGTAGTGCCTGAAATTATTTATTTTAATCATATAATTCACACATTATATTGATAGGATGATCTTGTTAAAGCCAGCAACTTCTTCTGTTTGCACGGCCTATACTTTTAAATTATAATGAGAGAACTTCCCCTTTATAGTGAAATACAATGGGTGTTTTTTACTATTATTCTCTCTGAGGGAAAGTGTGATTAATGTTAATGTTAGGAATTTTCCTTTAGGTATGTATTACAAAGTTTCATGGCACTGGTGTAGTTCTAGTGAAGGTATGAAGAAAGGGCAGTATTTAGTGGATTTTGTGTGATTTGCTTCTGGTCAGAAGTCCCTTTAACGTCCCCTTTTTTTCCTGAGGATCAACACTCTTGATTACTTAAAAATGTGAGTCATAAAGTCTACCTGAAAGGATATTTTACATGTGCATAGTTTTTTGTTCACACTGTGCAATATAAAATATGCAAAAGATTTACGTGCCACACTGCAGCAGAATGAGCAGACATGTAATGAGCTGACAACCGCAGGAACCATAATCTTTAAGAGTTTATCAAACTACTTGCACCTTCTAATTAAAGGAAGCACAACCCACCAGGATACATTTACATTTGATTTGATCTGGAGCAGAAAATCTCCCTATTAGCATCCTCCTCCCCATGAATATGACAGTAATTGCAGTCTCACTCTGTTCCTGTTGTTCTTCTCTAGTTGAACACATTTAGCAAATTTACCTCATACCGTAGGTTATTATTGTGCCATACAGTCTGGGGAATCAAATAAATCACTTAGGTTATCTTATTAATTAAGTCAAAATAAATGTGGTAGGGCTAATTTATTCTCTCCAAATACCATGGGATCTCCCTCTGCAACTAATGGCATAGTCTGACATTTCATAGTCTTAACAAATAACCTGAAGTAATTCATTTAGATTTTTCCAATTAGAGATCATTTAGATCATTTCTTGTGGCTGTAATATCTTGTATATACGTATATAAATAAATATATCTATCTGTATACATATGCGTATTTATAGAATTACATTTCTTCACAAAGGTTCATTTCATAATTTGGGCATTGCTAGCACTATTTGAAAGAAATGTAATTCTACATTGCATTTATTTGATTAATGTCAAAATAGCAGTCAGAAGTAAGCAAGGACTGTGAGCAACTGTGTAACTCCGGCATATGACAGTGTTGAACCTCAGTGCCCCTGCTCTCCCAGGCCCCTCAGGCCCTCAGTGGAATAACACTTGATCCATAGCTCTTGAGTCTCTGTCCACGCCTCCCTTTTATGGCCTGTGGGCATGTGAAGACCTCAAGCCAGCCATGCTTATCTGACCCTAACCTTGGCGTATGGTGACCTTGACCTGCACGTCACCCCTTCCTCATCCTTAGGGCTACATCTGTTCCTTTCCCTAGGACACCCAAGTAGTTAGTGATATTGAAACATCACCTTGGGGCTCCATTTATTTTCTCTAGAGAGGTCAGTCAGGGGTTGTCATTAGGACTGAACTTGATCCTCTGCTTCCCCATAAATTGGTCCATCCATGCAAGGAGTGAGCACACTGTAAATAATGAGCGTATAATGCCGAACATGAAACTGGATCTCAAAGCTGACACGCTATACATTTCCTTTTTATAGATTCATTGTTCTTAGAAAAATGTGCCATGGTATCAAAGTAAAAATACAAAATAGCAGTCACATATAGAGCTTAAATATAAGTTCAAGTCAAAGTTCCTTGGTTTAACAATAAATTTGAAAACATATACGATCACACGTTTGATCTCACCGAACCTTATTTAATACAAAAACTTAATTCTGTCAGAAGAGATATACGTTGTGTGTGCACAACAGTTGTTTTTGTTGTCACTTCTCATCATGTAATGATAGCAGCTCATAATGTATCCCTCTGCATACAGTCTCCTGAAATAAAGCATACAGTTTGTCAGCCACACAATTGTTTGGGGTGCTGTCAATTCAACTCACATGTTTGTCCCAGGATGATATCTTGATTGTGATGCCCTTTATTATTTTGTTTAGTGTTTCAGCAGTTCTGTGAATTGGCTGACCTTTTTGGGAAAATTCCCTTTATTCTCTCCAGCAGAAACAAGCATCACTGCCACGTGGATGAACTATGGAAGGCAGAGTTGATATTAATATTAATGAAGATATGCTGACAGTGTCAGGTTTCAATGGATAATAAATGAAAGGATTCTCATCGATCATTAACTTTATGTACAATAGACAGCACCAGGGAAAGTTGTCTTTCAAAAATTAGGGAATACAAAAAAGGAGCTTTGTGCAGCAGTGTATACATCAAGTTTGTGGAAATGTGTTTTCTGTCTTTCTCAACCCCATGGTATCATATCACACTGGAGCAAAGGGGGAGGCTAAAGGTTACACCACTGAAACATGCTATTGATCCTAACACCTGACAACATCTCTCTCACACACTCTTTGTTCTTTGCAGTTTTGTAATTAAAGCACAATTTACTGTTTTTGCCATTGATATTTTGATTGTGATACATGATCTACACTGTAGAGTAGACAATGAGTGCATGTATATACGTGTATATATGTGTACGTAGTTATATCAAGGGTATGCGTAGTAGAAATCATTCTCTTTTCTTATTCTCTTTTTCATATCGGCCAATATGTAGGGCTGCAGCCAAAGGTGTTGTTGAGCTCTGCATATCATAAATCAGACCTAACTGACATTTTTTTAAAGAGAATGAATATCCACCCACTCTCTGTGGAAGGGCCATGGTATTTGTATGGTCAATGTGACCTTTCTCCATACCCTCTCAGATTAGGTGTACGACATAGAAAATTGCGCTCTTGCTGCAGTCCATAAATCATACCGAGCCATTTTTTCTTTAAAGGGGTATGTAAATACCAGTGTACTAGCTAGGTAAACAACACTAACCCTGATACAAATGGCTTGAAAATTGAAGAAAAGCACCTTATTTTTCAGCTGAAATTGCTTTTGAAACCCAGTTCTGGCACATGGGATGAAGGAGCCATGAAATGATTTGTGCTGGGGGAATAGAAATGGGTTGATGATAACCACACTCGACACAGTTCCTGTGTTGGGGAGTTCTAGCAATGATCAAAGATATCATTGTTGCACATTATTTCCCTCCATGCAGGCCACAAATGCATCTGTATCTGAAGTGACATCCATCCCATGCACTCTAGAGTATGTTTCGTTTTAAGGGACAAAGGCCCCCTACAACAGTACAGCAAAGTCTGAGCTTAACCAGTCAGTCTGCTGCTGCCATTCAAGCCTCACTTTATTAAAACATTGGTTAACAGCATTCTGCAACATTAAATATACTCAGTACATTACATTACAGTACAGTAACAGGATACCATTTTGTTCAGCAAGTGAAAATAAGTAATTTGCCAAACAGTACTTTGTCTTAATGACAAATATTCACAACAGCTAAAACTGCTGATTTTTCAAACTTATGCAAATGTATACAACAGAAATGTGTGAAACAATCTGCAACATTGTCATAAGTAATATAGACAAAATTAGAGGGTTGTGCAGTGTTCTGTATTCACAGGAATTGTGGTGCCTCCTGCTCTTCAGTCTGTCCCCTCAGAATCCACATCCATGTGGAGCTAGACATTAGTATCACATGTAGACAAAAGGCTATTCATCTGGTCAGAGTCTTCAACATGAATAATGAGCCAGTCTGTATTTTTGGCCACAAAGTGACTACGCCTGAAAAGCCAAAAACATGGTCAGTGCAGAAATGTTACAGTGTTAGTTCTACAATTATAATTATCATTGCTTTAAACCTAAATGTCGTTCCATGGCCCTTTTTGGCAACTTCTTACCACCTGAAATCCCACACACTGTAGAGAGCTGCAGGGCACACACTGTGACAGCCAAAGGGGCAACTAATTTCCAACATCTGGTTCAAGCTGGTGCTGTTCGTAGTATCACCATGATCATGGCATCACTGCGGTTGACGCTGCTTGGCAGCTTGTGGCATCAGACTGTTGAAGAATCACCCCCATCGTGTTCTAAGCAGAACCGGCAGAGAGCAAACTGTTTCATTTCAGCGTGGTGGACCATTGATGCCTGCAGTAGATCCCCTGTTATCTAATCAAACAGCACTGGTCAGTTATGATGCCAACTCCTAAATCCACAGCCGTCTGTAAAGCCGTGGGGGGAGATTAACCGCTACAGCGCCAATGTCCTACATTCAAAGACTTCCTCTTAAGATCTCTTTTCCTGGAAAGTACAGTTATCCATACAAGCAAACACAGACAGACACACAGCCTAAAGTAAGAGTCCTTCATGCTGTAATGGGGCTATCACAAAGACCACACAGCTTGCATTTTGGAAGAAGACTTGATGCTTTCTAAACCCTCTTTGTCTGCGACGACTCAGATATCTCATAGAGGCTTGAGCAGTCATAGAGCATTGGAGGATGTGTTGTTTTGCCATGTAGGTGCTGCCTCATTTATGAGTTGTTTTCTTTAAGAGAATGGAATAACAAGTCATATTTTCACATTTATCTTGTCCTTCTTACAGTCTGTGCAAGTCTTAATAGGGACACATTCTCTCCTGTTACCCTGCTACAGTCGGTGCACTTCATTATAACCCAAGAAGCAGAAGCTCCTACATGTACATAGCAAGCAAAGAGCTCTGGGCACTTTTTTAATATTTATGTCACAGTCTGGTGTGGCAATAATGATATTAGGGAGCTGACGGAATTCTCCACCCAGCTGGACATGTTAATTGAGAAGCCAGGATTTAAAGGCAAAGTTCACATTTGTGCAGATGGCGGGACAATGCAAGATGGCAGACCTAGGTCAGTGTCATTTCCAAGCTATACCTTAATGGCAGCATTTTTTTCTCTCCTTTTTTTCCTCAAGTTTGACACCTACTTGTCCCTGAGGTCCCTAGCAGTCTTTGGGGCTGGTCCCTGTGCCTTACTGCCCTTGACAGAGGACCATATTTTATAGCTGATATAATCACAAACTTTTCTGTCCCACCTCTATTTTAAAGGTTAGTGTATGCATGTGTGAGGCGTGATTATGAGACTGTGTGAATATGTTCACATGGGGGGAAAATACTACCTAAAACAGTGGCGATAAAAGCAGTGATATTTATGTTTTGTGTACCTTTAGTCATTTTGGAATGTGTTCATTTTATCAACATGTTTTGACATTAACTGAACTTATGGGAGCCTGATTGAGCTGTTAATTTGTTAAGTGGCAGGTGTGGGTTGTACGTCTCCCCATGAGAAATGTACCTAAAAGTTATTGTACATTGTGAATATATTGCAGGAAGCAGGAAGTAATTTTACAGGAGCCAACTGCTGTAGGGCAAACGTTTATCTCCTACAAATACGTGTCTCCTCACTCAGGTACCTGTCCTTGTAAATTATATGCAGGATTATGTGGTGATAATGTGGCCATAAATCAATAGAATTTCAATAGTAAAAATGCGACAGTACATAACAATACATTATTGTGGTTAATTAAAATATAAAGATAGTAGTGTAAATAGAGCAGTCCTTGTATTGTAGCTGATAGATGTCAGTGAAAGTTATACTGCTGGGAAGTGTAACAGATGGGTTTATCTTTAGTGAGATGGATAGTGTCGCAACACACATCTGCATCAAATTAGAGTACTCAGAGTGATTCCTCCCCCCACCCTGACCATACACCGGAAAGCAGGTGTCTGCTTAATAATTTGGTCAAAGATCAGTGAGTTAAAGGTTGAGGCCAGGGGCAGAGATGGCTGGGGTCATCCTGGTGGTAGGGAGGTGGTGAGACATGATCTCCTCAAGTCTGGAACAGCCAAACCCCAAGGTCATCCATTAGTGCTCTGGCCCATTGGTGCTGGAAGACCCACAATAAATTTACTGTGCACCCTTAACCCTTTTAATACTCACCATGACCCAGATGAGGAGATCAGCTCCCTCAGGGAGGGGCACATTACATTATTAGCACTGTGCATCCATTGACAGCTATTATATTCTAACATTGTGTTACGGGTGACTTCATACTGTAAATACTTCAACACAAATACTAGACATTAAAACACATTAGAGTTGTTATTTTAACAATTGTAAATTGTGAAGCAACTATTACAATTAGTGAAATCCCCTGAATAATTCTGCTTCTGAATTGAGTCACTAATAATGTGAGTGAGATTGCATCTTTAATTTAAATTACTGCAGATATTTTAATATGTAGAAACCCTCCCTTGGCCATCTGTGATCAGTTTCAAACATGCAGATGATAGTGTCACTGTCTGGCCAAATTTTTAAAGAATACTGAGTTATGACTGATCATTATCTGGTCTTTTATACAATGAACAACTTATCTACATTAATTTGGTGCATTTTTTCTTTTCTTACAAGAGATGGTGAGACTGTAAGGAAGAAGCAGAATGAAATGTCAACAGTGTCAACCACTCCCTTTAAATAGGACTCTCCTATGATCCCTTGCTACTATGCTCGGTCAAACCTTTCCAGGTGTCAAGACTGGGCGTCAGAAAAAGAAATTAAAGTGACATAGTGTTGACAGGAAGAAAAGACATTCCAGTTTTCACCCCTCTCAGGACAATGAGAGAGCCATCACCTCGGCTCAGACACAGGCACTAATGAATCAAGCAACACCTTAACTTCTGCTGTGCAAGAGACTTTTGGCCGGGGGCACACATATAGTGTCATTGATAATGGGATCTTGTATTGGACTGCTGTTGATTTGATGTCCGCAACCTCTCCCATGGCCCACCATTTTGACACAGCTTAATTTTGCCCCTTACTCATGAAGAGATCCTGTTAGGAGGTGTTTCACAAGTGCTAGGGCTTCATCCTGCCAGGTTATCTTTTCCCTCATTGAATTGGAACATCTTGTACTGGTTTATTAAGCAAAGGCAGATGGGTTCATTTATTTCACCCACTATATTTAATAATGTAGTTCTAGGATTCAGCCATCCGTTGACTTGTTGGAAAGTTCTCTTGGATTCCTTTATTTGAATCCACTGTATGTAAGAAAACTGCAATATGAGGATCTGTATTTTTTTTGTTCCACTGGCTTAATTAAATTGTTCGGCTTCACCTTCTCATTGCACTCATCATGTCACCATTGCTTTTTATGTAACATTGAGTATTATTTTAAATAAATGTGCATGCTCTTTCCAAAATATTACTAATTCATTAATAATTACTGAAAAGTGATGGATTGAAGTTTTTTACCTTATCATATAAAAATGGAAGAATACGCTCAGAAGGTAAATACCTACATATATAAAATAGTAATTGTTTTGTCACTACATACAGTGTAAGAATAATTAGTTTAGCACAGAATGTAGCTGGAAAAATACTCTTAATGACTTTCTTACCTATAGTAAATGAAAGACACATCCTACATATTTCTCCACTTTTCTATCTTAGGCTGTCTTCCATTTGACCTCATACCCACCATCCCAACTCCCCCTGAAGACACATACCCAACATCCCCCCACTTGCAAGGCTGGTGGTTCCTTTGTGTGACCTGTTCTCACACTGTTCCATCTCCACACCACGCAGCCAGCCTTTCACAGCAGCAATTCAGCAGCAACAATCACACACTCACGCCTCAAAAAAAGACCTCTTGCTCCCTTTGCCAACCAATTAAGAGCCATCTGGGCTTGGATGCAGTAAGAAAGTTATTTCAAAATCATAAGTGTTTTATATTTCCATGATCTGTTTTGATATGGAGTCTGAGTATTAAAAATAGAAATCAAAGCTTTGTTTGCATATGTTTGTAAGCACTGGATCATTTTTACACAGACATATCATGCCTATCAATATATTCTTTGTTAATTTGTACAGAGCCAGTGGAGGGCACAACACAGTTTAGAAAGATGACAGACCCAGCCGCTGCTTTTGAAGCTGCCATGCAAGTGTGTGATTCCTGATGAACTTGAGGTCATAGATTCCCAGTGGCTGCGTAGGACAGGGAATGGGGAGCAGCAGGGTTCAAGCCTTGGGTCACTGGAGCTTCAGAAGTGGCCAGCCAGCTTTGTCCCAGGAGGGATGATGGTGACTGACTCGCTGGTGTTTTCTCAAGGTCCACTGAACCCGGCAGCAAAGACACCAACTTCGAGCCTGCAGAAAGAGGGAGCACTCCTCTCATCTCCAGTTCACAGAACTCCAAAAGAAGGGCAGCCTGGACAGGTTCCATGTTGCCTCGAGATACATAAAATCCAGCTGCAACCTCATGGTGGCACTGACAAGCCTCAGTTCAGTCTTTTCCTCTAATAATGTGCAGTACATTAGGCTTGTGACATGCACCCTAATGGTCCATTTCCTCATTGTGGGAAAATGTTGGACCACTGTGTTGTCAAGTAGGCTTTATAAGGGGAAAAGATAAAAATAGAAACACCTCCCTGCCTTTTTTCTTTTCAATCTAACAAAGTTAAAAGGCTTACTTACCCCTAATCAGAAAGGCTGGCCCACTGGCATGTTATGTCCCAGCTGTAGCCCTGGCGCGGCATTTCCCTTCTCCCTTTACATTGTTCTGGGCAGCACATCCAAGAGCTCTTGCTGTGTTATGTACTTAACTGAGGTCAGAGCTGTCATTATCTGGGTCTTGTTGGCACTAAGGCCTCCTCTGATGATGGGACTCCCTTTCAGAACTGCAGCTTTTAGCACTCCCTAAGAGTTAACCTCTGTGAAGACCAGGCAATCGACCACCTGCAAATCTGGCCCAGGGCTGGTGCTCTGTTTAAAAGAGTATGCTTTATGACATTGTGTCACGTGTGTGCTCTTTGCCCTGACCTGGTGTACATTTAGCACAGATGCCCAAATATTTATCTCTGATCGTTTTTTGGTTACAGGGGATTAGTAAAGTTTATGTGTACGGACACTTGACTTATGTTCAGTTCAGATCAGTAATTAGGTGATTCACAGTCACTGGAGGCCTGAGCCCACTCAAAAAAATTCACCACTATGATTTAAACCTGCAGTGCATGAACAAAAAGACAATACATGGCATGTTTTTATTCGTGTGGCAATTTTAAACTCATACAAGATTGGTACATATTGGAAAAATGATGCTTGGAAGCATTTTGACATGAATGGAAGATAAAAAACACAACAGGAGATAAGTGTTTGTGGAGGTAGAGTTTTCATTTCTTGAGCTAAGCACTGTCTTCCCTATTTTTGTAACATTTCCTCATTCATATCAGCCCCATGGTGTTACTGCGTAAGACATTATTTTACAGAATATACTGCATTTTGAAAGGATACTGTAAATCTCCCTCATGTCTCTCCTTCCCTCTGTTTCTCTCTGTGTCTAACAAAAACACACACACATTGCAACATGCACACAAGCAGACATGCACAACCCCTCTTAAAACCAGTTCTCCCCCCTATAGCAATTTTGTCAGAAGTTGACAATGTCTTGATTTAGTTGTCTGGCTGTTCCGGCCAGTTTTCCCTGCTGCGCTAATGTGAACAGGACATCCTGCTGGGCACCAAAGAATACCACTTCACGGCAGCCGCATAGCTGGCAGCTTTTATTTATGGCGCTACCAAAATGAATGGGTATTAGTGTCCAAACATTTCACCATGCTCCTGCAGCCACACACAAAAGCCACTGATTTTCAGCAAATCTGCACGTATTTTATTCAAGAAGACTAAAGCTAGAGAGAGAGAGGGGGAGAGAGAGAGAAAACATTTATAATGACTTAAAAGACCTCAAAAGAAGAATAGGAGTTGCGTTTGAAAAGGATTTACAAGATAGAAATCGAAAGGAAAAAAAAAAAATGGACCCCTCTATTTCACTGCATTTTTGTCCGAACAGAAAATGGAAAATATCTACGTATATCCTGGAATCACTCAACTTAAGTGCTTATACTCACAAAAAAACGTATTTCTTTACTATTACCCAGTTTTCAGTTGCTCTGCTTCGCCCAGTAGCAAAAGCAATTTATTTCATAGCATTGTAGCAGGAAGGAGAATGCAATTTTATCATTGCTTGTTTTAAAGTGTCTTCACAAATCACTGCACTACCGTTTTGTAGTCCAGGCCTACAGCCTTGTTAACCTTTGAATTTTAAGTGGACGGTTGCAATTAGATAGCATCAGTGCTGCTGACTCCTTTTGGCTTTTCTGTAGGGAGCAGGCTGAGGCAGAGTGCTCTCCTGGCCCGGCTGTGCACTTTGCTTGGTCTCTGTGTCCAGGACCTCATCAGCACAGAGTCCGCCTGTCCTCATGTCCCTGCCACTCACCTCCCTGCTCTTCGTCTGTCATTCCTGCCCTTCTGCAAACACACTCCACTGACATTTTGAAAAACTCTGGCATTCACCCTCGATATGGATTTTTGTTGATTATAGCTTTCTGTCTGTGAAGATTGCACGTATTATTGACTTTGCAATCCCATGACTATTTGCACAGCTTTTACCTCCCCTCTGCATCTTGGTGAAGTCCAGTAATAATATTCTCTATGGTCTTTCATAACCTCTTTTCATTATCCTTTCTTTTTCATATATATTTTTTTTCTGTATATTTTACTAATGCCCTTGGGTGGCGACCCTTTCTTTATGCCACCAGAGATCAGAGTTTCTCCAAAGCTTCGGTCACTGATGTCATCAAGATTGGGATCTGATACACTAGATGCCCATTGGCTAAATGCCCCTGGCCTGAACTCTCTATTGTCCCTTAATTCCAAGTGGCAGTTCTGTTTCACTTGCTGCATAATAGCTCATAGGTTAAAGTTCTTCTGCTTTTGCTTTGAATTTACATCTTTCACAGGCTTCAGTCTCTTGTTCAGAGCATTTTTTTTTATCTTTCTTTTATTTCTGGGGAGCCTCAGTGCCTACAGGCAGCATGACTGTTTGTGAGCTTTCCTGACAATCTCCAACATCCAGGTATTTTTTTGGGGGTCAGAGGAGAGCAACTTGACTTAACAGGTCAACGTAAGTGGGCTCCGCCCATCTCCAGAAGGAAAGCCATGGAGCCCTCCATTAGGAACTGACCTCCATGCTGCAATGGTCTAGCCCCAGCCTGGGTATCACATGGCTCTGCCTGAGACAGGCTGCTCATTAAAGCCTCCTGCCCATAGCAGGATTAGGCCTTTTCATGGTTTATCCTCTACTCTGACAACTGACAATGGGCCAGAATAGCTGCTTCAAATGGAGTGTGCATATGAATCATGGAATTATAATTGCTCTTTCATGATGAGAATATTGGAAAATCTATCCACATGCACAATGCAAAGAATTAATTGGGGTCTGTTTTCAAGGGCACGTAACTGTACTACATGAGCCCAAGAAAACAGGAAAGATAGTAATGAGGCATTTTCAATACAGCACAGCATGTTTTTCACTGCACCTGTATACAAGCCAGAGTTTGCACAAACTTGCACACTCGCAGATACCTCGTGCCTGTAACCTTTACCCACCATGATACTGTTACTCAAAGTTTCACTGCACTTAATACACAATGGAGTGCCCTGTTTACTTGTGTTGTGATGTTTTCAAAGAGCAACCCCATTAACAGTGGTGGCCTGTTCCCCATGACCCACTGGAGCTTTATAAGGGTGTGCAGGTTGCAGAGGGCTGTAGCTCAGGCGCCAAGAAGGAAACAAAGATGACACTACCTCTTGAGATGTGTGGGAGGGAGAAGGCTGGCGATAGCAGTGCAGCAGAACAGCTATCTTCAGCTCCAAGCCCCAGTCATGCCTCCTTTTCACACAACAACTATGACTGATTTCATTATTCATTTTTTACCTTGTATCATGGTATGAAAGAGACTGATTTCCTTCATGGTGAAGGGCAGGATAAGGCTGGTTCTTAGGTCTCACAACTCATAACAAGTTGAGTCCAGGGGTGGGTTTTCTGAATTCAAAGGCATCAAAACAACTTTAAAAAATAGTGAAATAAACATTTTCCTTGAGAAATTGTGTCCAGTTCTCTGGATACCACTATACTGTACATCACTATACAGAAATCTGATGTGTAAAAACGTCAGTATAAAAATCTCAAGGTAAGAATGTCACTTTCAAATCATTGCTTAACTGAACAAAAAAAATATCATTACCTAATTAAACGTGTGAACAACTCCGTGGTCATTTACACACACAGTGAAGGTTTTTCACACTTATTTTTAATAAATGCAATGTGATAAGAGCCAGGTATATTTCAAATGTGTTAATGAACTGCTGATTAAATACTCTACTTTCTATTTCAAATTATTTCTTTATCAATAACCACGTGCCATTTAAAACAAACAGCTTCAGCATAAAATTTTCTTTAATAGTGAGTTTTCTGTGAAGTTCTTAAATACATACTCAGTGTGTATTTAGGGCTTTTTCACTTCTCATACTGTAGTAGAGCTCTTGCCAATTTTTAAAAATATGCTCACACCTGCAGCTGAGAAAAATATTAGAGAAATCATATTTTACCTGTTTAGTCAAGACAAAATATCTAAATTTTAATTATAATGAACACATGGTAAACAGAACAAAATGTAGGTAATTAATTTAGTAAGCAAAGGAGGAATTCTTTTGGAAAGCTGTCAAAAATGGAGAGAGGCCAGAGAAAAGAAGAACTGAAACTCTGTTAACAACACAATTAAACTCCGGTAATGAGGTCAGACATCAGATCCAGTGCAAGTGATATCATTACACAGGCTGAACGGATAGGCTGCTCCAGCTGCCATGCTCCTGCTCTGGGATTAGACTCGCTGTCCTGAGGGCAGTACTTTTACTAGGCTGACCTCTGCCTGCCACTGGGGCATCAGCCACCGCCTGCGCTCCTGGGGGCTTTGGCCCCCAGTCCGGGTGCCGGTGGCACCAGCAGGACTGCAGAGAAATGAACTGTGCTGCCACGTGGGATGACAGGACTCCCCACTCCATTAGGAAGCACAGAGACAGGCAGGCACCAGCACACAATCCAGTCCATGGTGCCAACTACGAACTACTGGGTTCCTCTATTTCTGTCAACTCATTTGCAAAAAACAACTAACAATGACAAGGTGATAAAAGGACATTGTATCAGTGATTAGAGCAGTGCATTTGAACCTGTTGATAGTTAAGATATGGTTGACAAAAGCTACGTACATGTTCATACTTTTTCTGGAGAACAAAGCTTTTTAGTTTATTTAAAATCATGGTTCATACTTGCAAACAAGATTGAAATAATGAAACATACAGATTGGTAGCAGTCTAATTTTCTTTCCCTATTGTTTAAAGCCTCGTTTGCAAAGTCCCTAGGAGTCAGCTTAATTTGTCTTTTCTTATTTGGTCTGCATGTGTGTTTTGTACTGTTCTCTTTTTGTCTCCCATGATTACTTTGAGGATATTGTTATGACATTCAGCAGCAACAATAATTCTTCTGTTCTAATTCATATCAATTAGTAGGCGATGGTAATTCAAACTGATGGCACAGTGTATCTTGAAAGGCTTGCGAGGATGTTGTGGCGGCAGCATCACTGTGCAGCCAAAAGCCACCCTCCTTTCCCCTTTCTTCCCCCTTTCTGTCTTTCAGTCCACAACAACGAGCTCCAAGCAAAGAGGACAATACGAGCTGGAGCCAGTACTTTGATAATTAGTTATTGATTGAGGACAATGGCATGGCGTACACTGTTGTATTAGCTAGACGCCAGTAGGTCGCGACACCAAGAGCAGCCATCAAGAAACGAGGGCCAAAAACATGCCTGACTCCCCTAATAAGATACTCCTTCATGTTTTTCTCTTTCATTTCCCTCCTCTTTTTTCCTTCCTCAGGCATGTTAGTGTTCAAGCTACATGGGGTCAAAAGTATAATGCTTGTTCACAAACGAGCGCCTGATGAAGGAGAATTTAATTAGAGAATGCCCACTCAAGCTTCTCATAACACATTGCCCTGTTTTTCTTTATTTCCTTTTTTTTTATCACAAGAGACCAAAAATGCATTTTAAAATGTTATTGTGTATTTTCTGGCGTTGCATGCCTTGTTTTCATAATATAGATAAATTGTGGTTGCCAAATACGAAATTCATAAAAATACTGTGAAGTCGTGTTACATATCAGAAAGAAAAAACATGCCTTTCACAATAATGTTTTATGGCAAAAGGCTGTTGAAGTGTTTAGTAAACTTGGCCGTGGTTTAATAGAGAAATAAACAATATCAGGTATTATTTTACACATGAGATTGACCTGGGTCGTGTGTATCACATTTTCTGAGATGACGTGATAGCCTAGGGTGAGAACAGATGTGTTTCACTCCGCATGTTGACGGCTGTATGCTTGCAGTGGAAAATACATGTCAGAGACGGTGTCATTTTGGTGAGGTTTGGCTTTTAACCAAGGCATGTTTACATACAATGGAATATCCTCCAATAATTTCTGTAGGTCTCATTGCTAAAGAGGGATATGTCAGCTTTGGCATCATTGTGAAAGAAGCTTCCTAACTCACTTCACCTGATCTGTGGCCTGTAAAGATGCACCTGGCATTAAACAGACAGGGCAGGAGCGTCAACTGAACAATGGAGGACTGTCAGGACCGACAGCAGGGCACGGCTCTACCATCACTGCTCTGACAGGGAGGGCCTCAGAGGGTAAACTGCTTTGCTGGAACTAATTAAACAGATGAAGTTATGACATGAATATGCAGATGTTGTTTACATTTTACCATATGGTATTATTTCAGGTAATAACGCACAGGAGAGCCTTCCCACTCATTAATGTGAAGGGATGGAGTGAAAACACTGTCTATCAAGAGACACTCGAAGCGTGTTCGAGAAATATGATCAGACTGACACACGGGTGTTGAAATCTATTTCAAGCCACTCAATTAACATACATGTTGATAGGTATTCCAGTTTGATTTAAATTGTTGGGATGCTAAATGTTGGACAGGATTTTCCTTACTGAAGTAAGAGTTTAGTCATTTTCTACAAATGTGTCTGAATGTGTCAGATTTCTTCTCATTTAAAGTGCAAAATTAATTATCTCATCATTGGCAGTGTCTTGTTACACAGTGTGACAATATTTTACAATAATCCACAGTAACATATGACCACCTTTAATTTATTAGACTCACTCATGCAGCTAATATTGTTATATAGCTTCTGGATGGAGTGCCATAATACATTTGAATTCTCAGTGCATGGCTCAATGTAACCCAACTACTCTTTTTTTTTTCCAAATAGTTAAAAGTAGTAGAACTGCCTGAGTTCTTCTTTTCCCCCAGTTTTGTGTGCAGCTTTACCATTCCCCCAGAGCGGGTGCTGAGAGGTTAAGAGGGAAAGGGCCAATGGAGTCGTGTTTAGTAAGAAGTGTGGGATCACGGGGGCCAGCTGGTGGGGTGATGGGGAGCGTAATTGTGCCCGCTGTGTGGATAGGGTGGGGGGGTGAAAGGATGGGGTGAGAAGCCTTGGAAAAAAGGGAGGGGAGGGGACACCTCAATTACCTGTGCTCCCTCTGACCCCTCTCTCCCTCTGTCTCTCCATGGACAGACCCACTGTCTGAGAGGCGGGGCGCATTTCCACAGGCAGATGCACATCCCCCTCCTTTGTTCAAGATAGCATTTGCTCCTTTTTAGAGCAAAAAAAAACTTAATTGCAATAATCTTTTTTTCTCTAATGCATTTCTCCTTTTTTATCACTGTCAAAAATGTGTATTTACTCTTTCAAAATATCAAACCCTTTTCCTTTTGTGTGTTTATGTTTGATCATGGAAGCTGGCCAGGAGATATCAGATTAAAGATATACAACAGAATAAAAAGCAAATTTACCTGAACTGAGCAGCTCTCTCAGACATATTCAGCAGGTTACATGCAGCTGTCATAGTTTATTTTGGAGCTCCTGCTTGGACTAATACAATAAGTGACAGAGACTGGTGTAAAATCAATACTTCACAGGAGTGTGATGTCTTAATAACTCTCTGTGTTGTTCAGACAGGAAAGCTAGACATGTACGAGAAGGACTACAGCGCAGGCCATTGTGAAGCTGTCAAGTCTAGCCCTCAAAAGCAGATGAAGCTGTCAGATTATTAATATATTTATACTGACAGGCCCCAAGTCCACCCCTAAAACCCTCCCCTCTTTCAATGTCTCTCAAAAAATATGCTCAGCTTCAAAGACAGAGGCCACCGGGTTGGATGCAAGGTCAAAGGCCAAATACATTTTGAAAGCAAATTCTCTTCCTTTTGCAACCTGTTTTTATTGCTGTCGCTCCCCTTCTCTGTGGCGACCATTCAGCTGAAACTTAGGCTGAATTGGCAGCAGCTTTCAAAGCGCTTGGCAGCCTGGTGATCCTCAGGAGCTCTCAGCTGACATCTCTCTGGGCTTGTCTATGCTCTGGGGTCAGCGTGAGCCCTGACTCCCAGGACCCACTCACTCAGGCGCTACCATGAGTCAGTCCCGGGGACTGAAATTAAAATGTGAAAAGCTGTGCGACTGAAGGCATTCCTCGCCCCCCATGGCATTTTCCTTTCTCTGTGACAGTTCCTCTGAGACTGCTTTTTCTTTCATGTTTCTTTTTTCCCTTTAGATTATTTAACAACATGTGAACAGAGCTGTCAAGAAGAGACATGCTTGATCGACAGAGCAAGAGAGTGTCTTAGTCAACATGGGGTTAAATTCGATTTTCTGCATGTTCAGTACGGTAGTCTCGAGCCAGTTATTGCCTTGGCTTGATGTTTTTTGATGGATCAATTATCCATTATAACATGTTGCAAAGTTAAACATAACAGCAACTATGACACCTGTCACAATCTTCTATTAGGTTGAGGAAATTGAAATAATTTAATGACAGCTAATTTAGTCTTTGTTTTGAATCTCATTATGGCGGCAGTAATTGTGTTCTCTAAAAAAAAAAAAAACCTGAAAGTGAAATATGACTGCGCACTCAAAGTAAGGCACCCCGACTACAGCTATTAATTTGATATCTCTCAGGGAAAACAGAAGTGAATAAATTGTGCTTTATCAGATACAGACAAACATAAGTTTGAAAAGACAATGAGATCTTGCAGATTTCTTTTCCCCATTTTCAAGTTTAGATAAAGCTAAATGTAGAGATAACGCTGAGGACGATGCAGATGAGAAAAACAAAACTGTTAAAAAAGGCTCGGAAAATAAACATAGGTATAAAAGAACAGTGCAATTGGAGAGTTAATATAAATTGTAAATTGAAGGGGAAAAAATACCAATTATATTATCATTTTATCCATTTAAATTTATTTCTAGGTAATACATTAACATAATAATTACAGTTGTTCTATATTGCTGATGACAATATAATAAGTATGGCCTAGAGGTATTTGGAATCTGAAATCTTAATAAGAATTTATAATTATCGAGGCACAATATTTTAGTACCCTACCACCACCCCCAATAAGTCGAAGATATCACTTTAGATCGGGACAAAAGTGACTAGAGCTGAATAGATGTGATATGCTTGTCAATAACACGTATGTGACAAAGCAGCGTGGGAGCGTCTTATCGGTACATGTGGGCATATACTTGAATTTGCAAGTAAAGAGCCTTATTGGGATTACCCACGGTACATCCTAGTTAGTATCATAAAGAGAGAGAGGGAGTTGATGCGTCTCCCCTTTTTTCAGGGATTCAGTAAGCTCTCTCTGTCAATGGTTTGGAGTTGAATTGCCTTGGATAGCTCCCCTCATTCCATGCAATGATCTCAGACCTAATTTACTGGGCAGCTCAGGATCCAAAGCATACAAGGCTCTCCTCTGCATAGAATGTGTGAAATAGATAGAGCAGCCATCCCTCAGATGTGCTGAAGTAATCTTCAGCCAGAGCTGGTCCAGCAGGCCTCACCCCTAAAGGGATTGATGCAGTGTCAAAACCTTTGGCTCTGGGGTCATCCTCTCTTCTTGCCTCCCCAGTCTGACAAAAGCTGAATTTCTTTCCCTCACTATTCGTTTCTCTTTTTTCTTCTATTGAATTCATCAGCAAGGGAAGCAAGAGATGTGAGATGTGAATGAAACATTTTCATTAGAAGGGAAGAGAGGAGGAGAATCCCCAGTCAGAGACAAGGCCAGAGCTGATCTGAGCCAAAGACATCCCCACCAATTCTTCTTTTTTTGTCCTTCTTACTTTCCCCAGCTGTCACTCTCTGTGGTATGTGGCAAGCTGATTGAAATCAGCACTGTGTCAGGGCCGTCATATCTCAGAAAGACATAAAACATGCAGAAACATCAATAAGCAACAGGCCGCTGACAGCTCTCAGGCACCGATGGCGGCGAGCAGAGATGAGGGGAAGGTTAGGACTCTGGGGGGATGCTGCGCAGTTGAAGTGTCTTCTTCAGGCTTCACTGAGACCCAGGGAAGACAAGATAAAGTCTATCAGGTTATCGCCTAGTTCAAGTTGCTTCTCGGACAGCAAGGCCACTGGGACACTGGATGTCAGATCTGTGCGTGTGTGTGTGTGTGTGTGTGTGTGTGTGTACAATAATATGTGACTCATACAGGAATACAGTATTTAGGAAAAGACCTTGGAAGGATTGTGCAGTTGCTGCGAACAACAAATGTAGTTTGACTTTGCTTCAGC
>JAQQAE010000798.1:0-29495 GCA_029823295.1 Pseudamia nigra
CATGCAAACTCCACACAGAAAGGCCCCGCCAGGTGGCTTTCTGTGTGGAGTTTGCATGTACTTTCTGGTAACATGGTGTTCTCTCCTTGCAAGTCTATTCTAGATGTTATTTTATTTCAAACTTATCAGAACTTCTTCAGTTCTGGTCTTTGCCATACACAGTAAAACATTTATCTGTCAAACTCTAAAACTACATTTCATGCAGTTCATTACAATCAGAAGTTTAGTATAAAGTTGTGATGAAAGGTAACGAGTGTCCAGTTACAGTATGTGCAGTGTCATTAAAAGTTTGAAAGAGTTTACTGGGCGAAGTGTTCAGAAATAAATGATGTAACAGTTAAGAGCACAAATTTAGTATGTTTGTATTGCGACTGGTGCTTCAATAGACAGTAGCAGTATTTAAAGCTTTAGTGGGATTACAAGTGTTGAGGACACCCAGAACAGTATCATCATCGGCTGTGCTCACACTCTGTCTCCCGCCCACTCACACACCAGTACAGAATAAATGGATGTCCGTTATTTTATTGTCTCGTGAACATGATTGTCTGAAAACTTTAAAACTCAGAAACTCCCCACACTTGATCTCTATTCCGATGACAGGGAAGGATGGCAGCACCGATAAAATACTTGTGATACATCTCTAAACACTGGGTTGATAAGTAAATACAGCCCACATCGATAATCCTCATGTCACTGTGGGCTGCACACACACACACCCACACCCACACACACACACACACACACACCCCCACACACCCCCCACACACACACACACACTACCAGGTTGTGATTAAATTCTCTGTGGCCTATGATCCGCCTCTAAATCTTTGCAATTTTCATTTTATGCAGCTTTAATATGGATCATAGTTGCTCTCAGAGTGCCCCATCTCCTAATCTGGAGCAATCTGAGTTGAGCCTGGCTGGGCCAACAGCTGACGCTAAGCCAAGCCGTCATACTCCAACAAACATCAAGACAGCTACAAAAGCCTGTGTGCGGATATGGATGCAGCAGTCATCAGCTATGACAAGGAGGAAGTCTGAGAAATCTGAGTGGCACTGTTTCTGCTGCAGCAATTCATGCTCATGTTTTATTAGGACACAGGAAAGGAGATGGAAAATGGAAACACAGGGGAACAAAATAGGAAAATGCCATTGTAACATTTGGTAAGAAAAGAAGAAAAGAATAAAGAAAAGAAAGAAAGAAAGAAAGAAAGAAAGGAAGGAAGAAAGAAAGAAAAGGAAATAAAGAAAGAAAGAGAGAAAGAAATAAAGAATGAAAAAAGAACAACAGAAGAAAAAGAAAAAACAACAAACGAATGAAAGGAAGAAAGAAACAAAAAACAAAAGAAGGAAAATAAAAAAGAACAATGAAAAAGAAAAAAGAATGAATGAATGAATGAAGAAAGAGTGAAAGAAGGAAAAGAATAAAGAAACAAACAACGAAAGAAGGAAAAGAAAAAAGACAAAGAAAAAAGAAAAGAAAAGAAAAGAAAAGAAAGAATAAAGAAAGAAAGAAAGAACAAAAGAAAAAAGAAAAGAGACGAAAAAAGATGAAAAAGAAAGAAAGAAAGAAAGAAATATAAATAAGAAAGAAAGAAAGATGAAAAGGAAGGAAAAAAGAATGAAAAAAGAAAAGAACAAGTATAAAAGGAAAGAATGAAAGAAATAATGAATAAAGGAAAGAAAGAAAAAAGAAAAAGAAACAAAAGCGAAAGAAAGAATACTGTAGAAAAAGAAGCAAAGAAAGAAAAGAAAAAAGAAAAGAAAGAAAGAAAAGATGAAAAGAACAAAATGAAGGAAAACAAAAAGAAAAAAGGAAAAAGAAAAAAACAAAAGAAAGGATGAAAGAAACAACAGAGTAAGGAGCAGAAAGAAAGAACAAAAGAAGGACATGAAAAAGAAAAAAGAAAGAAAAGAAAGAAAAGACAGAAAGAATGAAATGAAGGAAAAGAAAAAAGACACAAAGAAAGATAGAATGAAGGAAATAAAACAAGGAACCAAAAATAGAAATGAGAAAGAAAGTAAAAAGATGAAGGAAAGGAAAGAAATCAAAAAAGGAAAAAAGAAAGGAAAAATGGAAAAAAGATGGAAAAGAAAAAACAAATAACAAAAGAAAAAAGAAAAAAGAAAGAACAAAAACAGAAAGACAGAAGGAAAGAAAGAAAGAAAAAGAAGGAAAAGAAAAAAGAATGAAAAGAAGGAAAGAAAGAACAAAAAACAAAAGAAACAACAAGAAGAAAGAAAAAAGAATGAAGGAAAACAAAGAACAAAAGAAAGAATGAAACAAAAGAAATAATGAAAAAAGAAATAATGAACCAAAAAAGAAAGGAAAAGAAAAATGAACAAAAGAAAGAAGGAAAGAAACAAGAAAAGAAAGAAAAAAGAAAAGAAAGAAACAAAGAAAAGAAAGAAACAAAGAACAACAAAGGAAAAGAAATAAGGTAAAGAAAGATGGAAAAGAAAAAACAAAAGAACAAAGGAAGAAAGACAAGAAGGAAAGAAAAACAAAAAGAATGAAAGGAAAAAAAGAAAAGAAAGACAGAAACAGAGAACTAAAAAGAGAAACAAAGAAGGAAATGAAAAAAAAGGGCGACACGGTGGTGCAGTGGCTACCCACCCTCCTGGGTTCGATCCCAACGCCGGGTGGTGGGGTCGTTCTGTGTGGAGTTTGCATGTTCTCCCTGTGTCTGTATGGGTTCTCCCACTTCCTCCCACATCCAAAAACATGCACTAGGGATTAGTGGAACTGGTGATTCTAAATTGTCCATAGGTATGAATGTGAACGTGAATGGTTGTCTGTCTCTATGTGTCAGCCCTGTGATGAACTAGCGACTCATCCGGGGTGTACCCCACCTTCACCCCAAGTCAGCTGGGATAGGCTCCAGCAACTCCCCTGACCATTGTGAGGGTTAAGGGGTAGAAAATGGATGGACAGACGGATGGATGGAAAAGAAAAAAGAAAAAACAAAAGAACAAAGGAAGAAAAAAGAAGGAAAGAAAAAAACCAAAAGAAATGGAAAGAAAGGAAAGAAGGAAAAGAATGAAAAAACAAAATGAAAGACTGAAAGAAAAAAACAAAGACCGAAAAAGAAAGACGGAAAAGAAAGGAAGATGGAAAAGACAAAAACAAAAGAACAACGGAAGAAAGAAAAGAAGGAAAAAACAAGAAAAAGAAGAAAGGAGGAACAAAAGAGAGAAGGAAAAGAAAGATAAGAGGGAAAGAAAGAATCAAAGAAAGGAGAGAAGGAGAAGGAAAAAATAATGAAAAAATGAAAAAGAAAGAATTAAAAGAAAGAAAAAAGAATAAAAAACAAAAACAAAAGAAAGAAATAAGAAAAGAAAAAAGCAAAATGAAATGAAAAGAAAGACGGAAAAGGAAGAAAGAAAGAAAGAAAGAAAGAAAGAAGGAAAGAGAGAAAGAAAGAAGGAAAGAAAGAAAGAAAGAAAGAAAGAATAAAAAATAAAGACAGAAAAAAGAAGAAAGTAAAGAAAGAAATGAAGGAAAGAAGGAAAGAAAGAATGAATAAAAGACAGTAAAAAAGAAAGCAGTAGTTTGATAAATAAATGTGTGTCACAAATGTTCACCTTCTTTAATAGTGGTTTTCTGATTTTGTTCATTCATCATTTATGCAGATTTACTGTTTATTTTCCTTCATTTTTGTTCACTTTGTTTATTATTGGTTTATTTTCTTGATTATTTTGTCCACTTTTTCATGATTCATTTATTAATTGTGGTATAGTTTTGTTTCTTATTGTTCATTTTATTGTACCTTTAGATCATTTCTTATCTTCATTTCTGTTTGTTTATTTTTCTTGGTTAATTGCTTTGATTATTTTGGCTTTTTTCATTTTGTTTGTTTTGGGATGCTTTTATGTCTAGATTTTTTCATTTTCTTGATTATTAGCTTTCTTTTTCTCCATGTTTTTGAACATTTTGTAGATTATTTTGTTCAATCTTAATCATCTTCTTGATTAATTTGTTCATTTTTCATTTTTTATTTACTTCTCTATTTATTTCCATTGGCAATTTGATTCACTGTTTTGATTTTGCCTATCACTTTTGCTGATGTTGAAAAGTTTTGTTAATTTTTGGTGATTTTCTTGACTGTGTCATTTTTATTTTCTTAAGTCTCTTTGAATCACATCATTTTGTTTTTTTTAGTTCAGTTATTTGATTTCTCCATTAATTTTTGCTTATTTTGTTCATTTTTTTATTCCCTTAAGAACTGTGCAAAAAAAGAGAACAAAGTTATCTATTCACCAGCAACAGGAAATAAATGCACGATGCTCAATGGAGATGCCTGACTAAAAACATATTTGCTCGTTTTGATATAATTTTCTTCCTTTTTTTGTTAATTTTTCAATTTTCTGAATAATTTTTATGTTCATGGTGGTTACTGTTTTGTTCATTTTTGTTAATTTCTTTTTTTTGTTTTTTGTTCACTTTGTTGCTAATTTCATTCATTTTGGGACAATGATAAGAAGCCACACTGTGCATTCTGGAATGCTGGTAATAAATATGACCATCTACACAGATGTACTGTCATATTCCAATGTGATTATGATCTGATGGCCCTGGCAGTTTGTGTGTGTGTGTGTGTGTGTGTGTAGGATTGAAAGTGATAGAGAGAGGACGGGATGACAAATAGTGCTGTTAGGGTCAGAGAGCGGCCGTGTGTTTGGGTGGGGTACCGTGTCAGCAGCATGTTGGACACACATGCACATGCAATATTTTCCCATCAGATGCACACACAGCTGACCCTCTTTTCAGGGCATTGGAGGGGGTATAAGAGGATTAAGTAATTAAAAATACATTGTTGCAAAATGTATATACTGTATATATAGTGTACACATATAAATGCTGCACAGCTTACATCCAGGAAATCAAAACCCTTAAAGTCATCAGTTCATATCAGATAAAGATGTTACAGAAGGACTTCAGTATCAGATACATTTTGGTCTCGCATGTCAGTGTGTCAGGCTTATCGTTCTCTATCTCCCTCTTTCACACTGAAGCACATTTAAATAACAAATACATACATCGAGGATAATGCTCACAATGTTTTGTGGGGAAATGATTGTTGATACTGATTTTGAAGAGTGAAAAAAGAGGGAGAGTGAACATCAGGGGAAAGGGGTAAACCCATCACCTCCACCAAGTTCATCTTCCCTGTGGTACACAGTAAGACCAGCATAAAAACCTTTATTTAGAGCACTGTTTTTTACCTTGGTGGCAGCATTGATCTGACTGCTGGAGACAATAGCAAAATCCTTACTCCTTTGTCACTTTTATACACAGTAAAGCAATTGCAATTGACCTCAAAAAATGCCTTTACCCTTACAATATGAGAGAAACGGTCATATTGCTTTTATTGTTTCATTGTTCATGGCATCATTTAACTTCATGGCTTTTTGCATTTGCATAATTTGTCTATTATCTGTGTAGATGTACTTCTTACTAATGCAAGCTGCTAACATCCTGTCTCATATTATAGGTTTAACACTAGACCCATGAGGATTCACTATGTACTTCAAATGGGTTAAATTTACCCAGTCACTATTCTGGTTCACAAAAACATCCTTTGTCACTGTATTAATTAATTCTCTTCAAAAATAAAGGACCTAAGCCATAACATGAGTTCATTTAATCATTTTGCTGTTTTGATCTCTAGTTTTATAATCATAGCATCTTTAAAGTGCCCATGACATGTTTTCTGTGTTTTTTGACTTATCTACCATGTTGCAACAGTGAACACTCATCTTCAACATGCCAGAAAGAACAAAAAACTAGAATGCACTCATCAGAGGTGCAGACCCACGCCTCCTGCAGCCCCCATGACATTATACTGGTGATGTTCATTTATAAAGCTGACTTGTGCAAACATTTTAAAGAAAATATCGGCAATGAATAATAGTGTTAACTGTTAGTAACAGTCAGTAACTATGACTGATGTATTTATTTATCTTCAACAGGAGAACATATAGTTTAATAGAACAAAAAAAAAAAGAAGCCAAGTGAAATAATGGTCAGTGGTCAGTGAATTCAGTTTATGATTACATGCATGCAGTGCCTACCTTTTTGTCTTTACCAAAATTACACCTATTTATAAAATTGTGTCATATTATGGATAATAAAGATCTTAATATTGAATGCAGTGGCTTTGTTTTGAAAATGAAAAGCTCATTTTAGTTTCACTTTCAGTTGTTAGTGACAAGTCTCCATTGGCCATGGTAAATATCAGAATAAATGCAGTTCCTATAACAAGCTCAATGCTCCTTCCCTCATTTGTATTAAATTATAAGCCATAAAGTAAATTTCAAACTCGTTGAATTAGTGACCTGTTTCTGACCCCCACCAATATTTGACGTCAAATGCAAAGTCAAGGCCATTTGACCTTCAGGGGTTGCCAAAGACCTTATTCTATCTTGTGTTAAAATTTTTTTCTTCTAGCTACAATAATACAGTCACTGTAGATGAAAATGTATTTTAACCATCCTTGACCTAGTGACCTTGACCTTTGACCTTTTGACCTCAATAACATAGCCAGGTGTCGGCACCCAAGGCCAACCCATGTACCAAGTTTGGTGACCCTAGTTCCATTTGTTCTCAAACTAGAGCATGGACAGTCAGACAGATACACGCAGGCGACCGCCCTACCCACGCGTGACTCTGTCGCCGTGGGTAGTTAGGTCTGCCTTTCACCTACAAATCATTTGGAGAAGCAACTTGTTTTTTCTCCAGCAGACACAGTATTACGTTTAGTGTGCCGGACTCCTTTAGATGGTTGTTCACAAGCTGCAAGTAACATTAAAATTATTTCAAATGTCAGTATAGTGTCAGTCACAGAGATAAATAAACACTAGACTGGAAAGCGTCATTGGATAAAAGGTCCAAATGTGGCAGCCATCTTGGTATAGGAAGCTAAGCTCCGCCCCCAGTAAATATACTGCACTTGACATGATAATTTAGGGTGATTTATTGAGTTTCAATCTCCCCTGAGTTTGTTTATTGTTGAAAAACATGAACATTTAGGGAATAATTGGTACAAAACTCATCATACTACATCAACTTGATTTCTTGAATTTTTTGGACTGACAAAAATATCTGATTGACAGACTTGACCAATTTCAAATACTAAAACATCAATACAATTGCAACCGGCAGAGGCTAAAGTAAGTTGGGCTCAACAATATTTTTCCTCCAAATGTTATTTTCATTTTATTACATTGCTTTCAAAATAAATTAATATTGAGAGGCACCAAATCAATTTTGCAGTAATTGCATACACATATCTGTGAATTTTAGTCCAAACATCATGGGTACACTGAGTAAAAATGGGTCAGGAGCTAATAGTACTTGGTGTAGGCAAAAGTAGTTAGCTAATAGTGTGTATGTAGTTAGTGTTAGCTTTTCTGACTGTCAACAGGACCCTTCACCCTAGAAACTCCCCCCTTGTGTTGTCATTCTGAAATATTATTATTATTATTATTATTATTATTATTATTATTATTGTTGTTGTTGTTATTATTTTGAGTTATGATGGGTGCAAAACTAAACTAGTGGTACCCAAGATTAAAATAAAATCAAATGAGCATGCCTTGGTCACTTTAAAGGTGCAATCTGTGATGTTAAAAACTAGCTGGTTGCCAACCACTTGGTCCAAACAATTAAAGAGGCAACCTGCCAGTCGACACGGCTTACAACCTCACAGTTGTCAAGGTAGTACTGTGTGTCTGTTCTTTTCTTGCTGCACCAGATGTTGAAGGAATCTGAAATGCAGGCTGTTTCTGCTCAGTCATCCTGTGGTTAGATAAGCTGCAGATGCCAGTGGTGTAGTAGCTTCCACAACAACTGTTTAAAGGAGATCCTCTTGGGTTTGCTCTCTCTATAGTAATGAGGTTTTGACTGAACGAGCCACACAACATTAGACAATTACAGCCTTTTTAAAGATCCTTCATTGCCAACACCAACTCTGCATCAGCTAATCAGATACACTATGCCATACATGTATTATCCACAAACAGTATTACCCTGTTCACTACTCAAGAGAGAAAGACTCACAAACAGGTCACATGACTGAGCGACTGCTTTGTGACATAGCAGCAGTATGGTCTTAATACAAACAAACCTGTCCCGACTGTTTGGAGATGTTAAGCCCTGTCTGCCTGTCAGGAAATGGACAAGTGCAGGTTCACCTCAGTGAACATGATTAAATCACACAATAACCTCTGTCCTCTTATCGAATCCTCTTAAACAGACTGTATTACATATCTGGCAAAACAAAGAAAACTCAATCAGAACAATCAACCGAGCCAGGCCAAACCTGTCCCACCAGCTTGTCTGATCCCATTGCAATGGTTAATATGAAAATGGAGCTGGGACGTTACCAGAAATCCCATGTTCACCTTATAAGGAAGATCAGAAGTCTGCGTGTGTGAGTGTGTGTTTAGTGTGTGCGTGGAGAGGGATAATGTAAATGTGTTGTGTTTGGAACATACACCACTGTTTTTATTGGTTGCAACATAAATAGATGAAAGATTATGATTGACGGGATTAGATTAGTGATATTTATTGTTTTCATTCTCGAAAAGTAATAAATTAATTTGTTTGTGAATATTGTGTTTAGCAGAAAACATGTTTTTCTAAAAAACATTATTGACTGTGCCAATGTTTTCTGGATGAAACAAAATGTCAGAAAATCAGACAATACATAATGCAAGAAAAAGAATCCTTGATATGTCATGTCCAAATGCAGTTTTCAAACCATGCAATGTTTTTGGATTTGTTCACACAACAACACATACATACATATAGTGTGCACTCCGGAGAGCAACACAAAGACTTGAGACTTGCTTGATATTTTGGTTTGATGGCTGCTCCCACACCTAACTTTCCTGGGATGAATGTTAAAAATATTTACAAATCTAAGGCAGTGGCTGAATTCATCACAAAGGACAGATTTAAAACAAAATCTCTTGATTTAAAGTGTTGTATTCACTCTACTAAAATATTTCTGCTATGTGCTGAGGTTAATGGTTATAGTGTACATCACGTTGAAGTATAGTATATTATGTAAATGAACTGTTTATATTGAATACTAATTTGCCCAACTGCACGTAAATGCCTATTTTCAGACCTGTGCTGCACAGTTATAACATATCATATTAATATATTTTTATTTTCCTGTTATTTCTTTTTATAGTTTAGATTTGTATTGATGCTTCATTGTTCGTAAATACTGAGCACCTAACAGAGTAAAACATATTTTCATTGCACTGTATAATTTTGTGTTTTGCAATGACAATAAAGACCTATTCTATTCTATTCTATTCTATTCTATTCTATTCTATTCTATTCTATTCTATTCTAGTGTACATTACCGGTTGAAAGTTTTGGACAGACCTTCTCTTGCCTTTTTCTTTTTTTTTTTTTTATTACTTTCAACATTCTACATTAATACTGAAGACATCCAAACTGTGAAAAAAACATGCATGGAATTATGCAGTGAATACAGTGTTAAACAACTAGGACCATATACTGTATCTTACATTGTCCAAAGTATCCACATTTAGTTTTGATGACAGCTTTGCAGACTACCCGAGGACACCTACAGCATTTGACGTCCTCCTCATATGAACATTTCATGGCTGATTTCTGCTTTAAAATCACTGCCCAACCACTTAAGAATGTATCGGCATATGTACACTTTGCCGACTCATAGCATTCTCTCACCATTTCTTGTCTTCGTAATGTACTTTAGACAGTCAGTTGTCTCGTCCAGAGGAAGGTTGGGTACAGAGTCAACTGCCCTATCAGTGCCACTCCAACTACTGTACAAATCCATACAAACACAAGAAACACAATCAAGTAAACAGAAAAGACAGTCCATCATCACGTTAAGAAATTATGGTTAGTCAATCTGAAAAATCTCAAGAACTTTGAACACATCCCCATATGCAGTTCTTTAGATTTACAAATTATAAAAATAAAGAAAGTACACTGCTGGAGAAGATGTGCCCAACGTTTTGACTGCTAGTGTTTATTATGCATACTATAAAAATCACCTGTAGTTTATAGTGCAGCACAATTCTGGTGGGTCAGTCTTGCTGGTGTGTTTATGCAGTACTGTATGTATCCTGTTGCTTTCTTTTTTGTTCTGTTTGTGTGTGCATTGACATATTACTATCCTCGTGGAGACTGAACATACAGGCCAATGGGGAACTTCCTGTCACTGTGGCAACATAATTGTGGTTCTCATGAATTCAGATGGTTTTTTGAGGACAAGAACTTGATTTTGTAGTTGACAGTGAATGGTTAATGATATACGGTAGTATGTTTAGGTTAGGTTAAGGGGCTAGAGAATGCATTATGTCAACAGGCAGTCCCCAAAGCAAAGAGCCTGACTGTGTTATGCTATCATTTAAACCATTTGTGTGTGTGTGTGTGTGTGTGTGGGGGGGGGGTGTATGTGTGTGTAAGAGACTCCGGCAAAGGCTGACAGTCAGAGACACACTTCATATGACTGTTGCTCCACTTCACGTCCTGGGATAATCCTTAACACAACAGAGGGAACGGCAGGTGACCTGGACCGACCAAGACACACTATGGGGAACCATTAACACACTCGCTCATAGACAAACAAAGCAAATGGGCACATACACACACACTTTCACACACAGAGCCAACCATTCATAAATAATATCAATATGACCCTCCCTTCACCCTTTACTCTTTCCCTCTGCTTTATCTCCATCATATTGTTCTTCAGCATATTTTTCTCTCTTTCACTCCCCTCCTGAACTCTTAGTGAAACATATTGTAGCCCTGCTGCCTCAAATGACAGAGTGTCATTCATAGATGGCTCCAAAGTCATCTCCTCCATTAACAGCGCAGTGTAATTAAACCTGTAAATGACAAACGCGTAGACACAAATACAGACTGGGCTCTAATGGCCTGCTGTGGCAGGAGAGTGATGGGCAGCTGTCTCTTGTCCATCCACAGTGCAGATCAACCTTGAGACAGGAGAACTGGGGGATGTCTGTTGGACCAGTTAGATAAGGTTAGCAGAGCATTGATAATGAATGATTTATACACTCTAGCCTGGCAGTTAGATACCTTAATTGGTTCATTAATTGGAAGCTATATTGTCTTTTAACAAGGCAATATTTTCATTGCCGTGTTTACTATATCCCACGCATTATTTCATCTCATTCCAGACATTCATATCATCAAAACAGAATCAGCAGGGGACACGTTGGAATTAAACAAGAGGTGTTTGTATGCTGTTTGACTCAGGACCAAAACAATTGGAGAACAATAGTGGTCTCTGGAGATCATATACCATGTTATTATCCTCTTACTCACATTCTATGAAAAATGAATAACAAGGTAGAGGGGCTTATAGACTTAATGACTGCAGCCTAAAGATAACTATTTAATGCTACACCTAGAAAAAGTGATGGCAGAGGTCAAAGTATTAATGGAGACATGCAGTGAAACATAGAGGTCTTGTCTTTTCTGTTATAAAACCAGCATGGGGGCTCTAAAAATAATGTTAATAATGCAATAACATATAAAAGGTCTCATTTAAAGGGAAAAAGCTAGAGGTCCTCTTTTGTGTAACTGGAATTTCTGGATATTTATGTACAGTCATCATCCTCACCAGGAGCACCAAAATCAACCTGACATCCTGGAATAAGGTGCCAGGGAGTCTGCATGATGGAATCTATGGCAAAGAGAAGAAAACAATGGGGTGTGCTGCAGCACATTTGCATATAAATCACACACTGTAATGCTAAAGACCAGGAGTAAACAGACATGCCAGAATCAATGATCTCTGTGGTATTTTGAGCTGAAATTTACTAAACACATTCTAGGAATGTGTGAGAATTAAACAGAGAACCCAGGTGACCACCCTCCCAGTTTCAATCCACAGGAAAAAAAAGGCATTACCGCCAGTACCAAGTGTCAAACAGTTTTCTGATCCTGACTGAGTTATGCCACCATTTCCATCTGGGATGCCTGTCAATTTAAAACAACAATGTAACAAGTTTAACAAGTAGCAATTTGCTTTTAAACTGTTTAGATATGAACCTGTGAAAATATATAAATATAAACACTACGAACAGGAAGTCACAAACACAACATCACTGCAGCTTCATTGCTCCACACTATGTTCATAGCTGAAGTGTGCAGGTCAGTGTGAGCGGACATGCATGATTTTCACTTCTTTTGTTACTTAATTCTTAAAGAACAAGGTTAAATTTCAATGTTGTAACATTGTTTCAATATCATTTGATACTGATTGTACTCTAACAGAACTAGCTGATATTTCACTATTTATGCAACTAACAGTAACTTTCTTGACTTATAACATTATCTTATAGATTGACAGAGATAATATATGTAAATAATAGCATAATTCAGTTGGGATCACTTGCCACCAACTATAATGCAATTCTTTTTCCAAATTTGTGTCCCATAACCAAGAGAGAGGCAGTTGGAAGTAAGTGCGACACAGACTCTCCATTAACTAAAGGAGGATTCAGTGTGTCTCTTTTTCAATTGTACATTATGCTGTTTTTATAAAATAAAATAAAGTAAAGCAAATAAACATAAATAACGCACTACTGTTTTGCACTAGCTTTTTTCGAGCATAGTCTATACAAATCTGGATGAAAAATATAGACTTTCCTACCTACAACAGGGACTGGGTATAATGTACTCCTATTGAAATGCATTGATTTTCAATCTGTTTATAGTTAAATGTCTTAAGGTTTTAAGCAACAACATTGTATGTGATCTGAAAGATACAGTATGTCAAAGTCATTTAAAAGAGGAAAGGAGGCAAAAGGACATATGGACCAGACAAATATTTTTTTCAAAATTCCTTTTTACTATTATTTTAGACGGATTTGAACTGATGGACAATCTGTTCTTAACCCTTCAACTGGCACAGAAAGAAACAAATCTTGAAAAAAATTGTGTTCCTGGCTTCACATTAACAGCTTTTCAGTTTTATCATGTATTTTATGGAGATTAATTCATGTTTAACTTGCTTGTTTAAGACAACTTTAGGCAAGAACTAACACTCACAGAGACCACAGACATACTGTGTATTTTCACACTTGAGTAATATTTATGTGATATTTTTATTAAAGGGCCTAGAACATGTATGTTTTTTTTTTATTTCAAATCTCAGTCTCATTTTAGGTCACTACTCAAATAGTAGATATATACAAATCAATTTTCACCTTTTTCACTATTTTCAAACATGAAATCAATATGTACTTTATTAACTGAGGGGAAGAGGGCAAAAGGCCAAAAACAGGTTTTACTGAGGTTTTACACGAGCAATTTGATCACACAAAAAGGTCAACGGCATGCCTGTTACATCCCTTTTACATGCCTGTAAAAGGGATAGAGACATTTTAACAAAAAAAAAAGGATAGATGATTAAGAAAATTCTTGAAATATTACATTGTGGAGATAATGTCTTAATGCTGTGTCGGTGGAAATTTTTGTGGCATCGAAATGGTGCCTGAATGAATTTGACCAGCGGTGGGTAATACTCAAATACCTTTGCATGAACTTTAGTAGTTTTTTCAACTAAATGTACTTCTGAGAGTACATTTGTCTATGTTGTTACTCTATTGCTACTCTTCTTTTGTCTCTCCTCTGTCCACTAACACCAACCTGTCCAGTAGACAGCTGCCAGAGCCATTGCTTCTGCCTCTGCTGGAGGCTTTTCTCTTCTGTAAAAAGATTTTTTTTTTCATTTGCTTGGTGTTGTCTTTACATTGTTTACCTAAATGTGAAATAACCTGTTCAAGTGCAGTATATTAGGTTGTAATAAATTGTGCGTTATAAGGTTAGTCATTACTTGATTAGTTTTTTGAGATGCTTTTTTTCAATCGCTCAAGTACTTATGTTTATGAGTGCTTCTACTTGAGTCATTTGAAATATAAAGTAAAAGTACTTTTACTCAAGTACTGTTAATTTACTCTACCCACCACTGAATTTGACCTATTTGTCTGCTTTCAGTACATGGTGAATTCAAGTAATTCTAGTATTAAAAGCCGGAAAACTCCTTCCTTTAAGAGAACCACTTGAGCATTTTGTTGCGGTTTGCTCGGCTTTCTTGTTTCAGTCACTAAAATGATTCACTTCTCAGTCACATTGTCCTGAAGAAACCTCAGTATAAAAATGAAATCCATTTCCATATTAGTATGAAAATGTTTCAGAGGAATTATCCCTTCCACCAAACAGAATAAAACCCCTCTTACTCCTGCTAATCCTTCAAAGACTGTGATATTACCTGATAGGATGTTGTACAGTGTGAATACTATCAACAAGACAAGCCTAAAATAATATAAGCAGGTCCCCAATGTAGAGATTAGAGGAAGCACAGCCCACTACCAATTTATCTCTTCTCCGAAATGCAGAGCTCATTCTGTCTGTATTTCACCTCATATTCTTTTTTTTTCCTTTTCATCGTGAGTGAATTATGAGCTCACTGGAAGCTACTTGTCGTCTTTCCTTTTAATCTCTTGTACAAAAATGCAGGGAGGGTTTCAACCCTGGAATGGCCAAGGTTTGTTCTAAACAGCTAAATGAGTCAAATTCACCCCAGCACCATTTCTGGTCCTCTGTTATTTTATTAAGTAATTCCCGTCACAGATGAATGCCTCCAGCCATAACATGACTTCAATCAGCAGCTGATTTTGTTATTAAGCTATCTTTATACTGTATATCTTTTTAAATATTCACCAGATGCTATACATTGGTGTCAGTCTAAACTGACAGTGAAAAGAGGTATTAGGAATTTTTTTTTTAATCATAACGAGGTCCTTAAAGAGTCTTAGAATGTCTTAAATTCAGGGCTCAGAAGTCACAAAATAGCCTTAAATTTCTCATGTTTTCCTTTTTTTAGGTCTAACTAAAATTCGCATTTCTGACTCTTTAAAGCTACAACTGCACCTAGTGGTTGTTTATGTGTCCTTTACTTTGTACTTACTTTGGCAAAATGTGGAATTTATTTATTTTGTGGATTACTTTGTTCATTTTTATTGATTTTGTGGAATATTTTCTTCATTTTTGTTCATTCTCTGTGTTGTGTTGTGTATTTTTGTCCATTTTGTGGAATATTTTCTTCATGTTTTAAAATTTGAGCAATATTTTCTTCATTTTTGTTCATTTTTTGAGTATTTTCTTAATTTTTGTTCATTTTGTAGAATATTTTCTTCAATTTTGCTCCTTTTGTGGAATGTTTGATCAGTTTTGTTGATTTTATGGAATGTTTTGTTGAATTTTGTTCATTTTTTGGAATATTTTGCTCTTTCTTGTTCATTTTCTTATTATTTCCTGCACTCTCCTCTGTTTTTTCTATTTGTAATGGGTCAATTTGACCTGGATACCATTTAAAGGATAAATCAATATGAACAAAATAAATCCAATCTTCATTTTTCTAAATCTTATTATCTTTCACATTGTAACAGTAACATAGATAAAAAATGGTCCAATTCTTTTACAGAACAAAATGAACATATATTGAATTATCAGTTCAAACCCTAGTCTTAAATTGGATAAAATGACCTCACAAAGGTGTATTTGTAATTCATTACATTTAAAAAGCTGATGCCTGCATCCACTACGCATATCTGTTTTCCATTGAAAGCTGCAAAAATCAATGCATTTCATTTGGGGTCAATTTTACCCTATTGTTGTTATGGTTACAAATGCACATACAGTAGATTTGATCAGAATGTATGTGGATGTGAAAGATGTGAAAGTCTAAAACACCACTGTTTTAGGAAAAGACATAGTGGGAGGCTTGTGTATTTTTATTAAAGCAAATTTGACCCTTTCGCTGCTTTAGTGTTAATAGGATGAAGGGTAAATTATAGAATGATAAAATGATAGGGGCACTGAAACCAAACAAGCAGTTATTTAACAAGAGAAATATTAAAAATTATTATTTTTTTAATCAGAGGTATAGTATTTTATTTTGTAGGTTACATTAAGGTTTGTATTTGCTTCCTAAACTCATTTACAGGATCTTAACTGTGAAATATTCATGTTTTGGCCTCAAAATTGTAATCAAATAGATTTTTAAACCAAGTTCAATGATGTGAAATGGACTGAAAATAATTGCCTGGCAGGTGATTAAAATGGCAGGTGTTTGAGAACTTGAGTGACTGATGTGCACTAAGATCTGACATGCTCTAACAAAGAATGTCGTAAAACAAACTGCGCAGCCTGTTTGTTTGGAGTAATTGGTCCAAGAGAGAGGAAAATCCCAAACCGTGAGCGGCAGGACACTCAAAGCCCCCCCAGTCCAGCTCTTTTCTGCTCTATACATTTTAAACAGTGGAGTCAGGGGGCTAAGAAGATTATCACAATGGGATGAAGTGGCCGCAAGAGCCTCTGTAACCTCGGTGTAAGCGGTGGAGCACAGTGAAAGTTGCTGTAGCACTCTCAAGCCCTTAAACTGCTTGACCTCAAAAGCTCTGTTTATGAGCGCTTAAGGAACAAAGCTGTGAAATGACAAGGGAATAAAACAATAGCAAACACAATGTATAATACATAATGAAATGCACAGACAAGGATGGAAAAAATAGTTGTCACTTGTCATTAAGACTGCCTGAAGCCAAAGTGTCACTGTCTTATTTTCAACTAAAATGTGAACAGCCTTGGTGCACCTTCCCCATTCAGCACATGATTATTTGGAATGTCTGTGCGAGTGTGTGTGTGTGTGTGGGGGTGGGTGTGTGTGTGTGTGTGTGTGTGTGTGGTGAGAGCGACTGAAGCATTGAAATGACATGAAGAGTTATTTGGGCTGTAATGAAGCTGCTTAATGAAATCAGTGCCCTTGAAAGTTCTTCATCAATTTTAGCCCCCTTGCTCAGATGCTTGCACTCCACTATTCCAGCCTGTCAGCTAATCCACGTGTGCGACACAATATTAATTAAACACAGCGTTTCCTGAAGTACTTAAGTGAAGCGCTATCATTGATAATGAGCAGGTTTAAAGGAGTCACATCCCTCTAAAATTACTTTTTAAACTGGCCTTATTAAGCAGAAAATGAGGCCCAAATCAGCCTACAAGCTCCTCATTAAAAGCCACTGATCCTTGGCCATGCGCATGTTCCAATGGTTTTAATTAGGCGAGCACAAGATAGTCAGCGACAGGAAGTGCCATTAATCTTGTCTTTCATTCAGAGAAGGGGTACAGCGTGTTGCAGCCTGGTGCTCCAGCCTGGGCCCAGTGGAGCTGCGAATGCCACAACAGAGTGAATGAAAGAAAATTAGAAAACCAAGTGACACGCTTGTTCATTTGTGTCATTTGTGACTGGAGACATGGAAATATAGCCTTACATTTCCCTTATGTAGCAGCCTATAGTATTACAAATCACCCTTACAATTCAAGTGTATCACTAGCCAGTAGCCACACACACACCCACACACACACACACACACCCCCACACACACACAAACACATGCAGGTTGAAATGTGTCTTCATTTTCTGTATGTGTGTTTATAAGTTGCACTCGCTGCAGAGAATGGTCCCAGCCCCGCCTGTCACACTGTCTCCGCATGGAGGATTATGGATGGCCAATTACATCGCTTTTGTCATTAATTAATGAGGATAACGAGCTCCCCCTGTACCCCACAAAACCACAGTGCTCCTCAGCTGGTACTGAACAGGCAGAGGGATGCTGGGCCATGTGTGTGTGTGTGTGTGTGTGTGTGTGTGTGTGTGGTTGGGAAGTCATTGTGAGCGAAGGAGGTTAGAGTATGTACACAAGACTGAGCACAGAGATGATTGTTGACCCCAGGGCTTTGCATGTACATTTGTCCAGTGAGTTGAGGTGTGTTTGCATGTCTGCTTGTGTGTGAGTGTTTGCGCACCACCAGTGGGGCCATTACAGAGATTAGGCATTGCTACAGTAACGGATGCCCCCGTTTGTCATCTTGTATCCTCTGTCAAGACAACAAGCTAAAAGGAAAGAGTAAGAGTTGATGAGCACAGTGATAAAAAAAATGGGGGAGGGACAGTTGAGGGGGGAGGAATATGATGGGAAAAATGAAAAAAGAAAAGACTGACAGAGGTCTTGCAACAGAACTGGGCACTTGAGAACTGAGAAATCATCCTCTCAAAAAGCACCCATAAGAGATAAATCGGTGCAGGCCTGAATTGGACACCATCTTCAACAATGGCTCACTGTAGTCATCCAGTGCTGCCTGTCCTTCCTCCATCTACGCTCCCTCCCACCAGGCCCAATTTGGCCCCTGCCATGCTGTCTGGGTCTACCATGCGTGGTGTCAGGTGCCTTGTGGCGATAGGCAAAACGCTTTGCCTGACTGCCATGTTTTGAGGGTTTGCGGCCATATGAGCACAAAACACAGTTGCACACAAATGCAATGCACAAACACACGGAGGCATACAAACAGACACCCCCCCCCTTTAATGTCTGATTAACAAATGAAGGTCCTCGGCCCATCTCCTTGCACTTGAAGCAACATCGCCCTGAATCACATGGCTCCTCTGAACCAACTGACTCACCCGCTCATCGCTTTCGACAAGGCGGGGCTGGGAGGGACGTTGGACTATGATGTCATGGTGGAACAGAAATGTTGAGGGGCCCATGGGTGGGGGCCATCCTTGCGGAGCCACCGCCGGCACTGAAAGACTAAAGGATCAGTCCTTGTTCTTCCATGTCCTGTGTTGTCTCTTACCAGCCAATGCACCTCGTACACTGATGAACCAGCACATACACACTTGTGTGCACCCACTTGTCTCACCCTATTGTTTTATCACCCCTGCCCCCCTCATGAACCTTTCCAAAACAACTGGCTCTTATATGCGGGTTAGTATCTAAAGACACAGCCATGCCTCTCTGAGCAAATTTATATAAAAAATACCTAATGCTTTAAAAACCCTTTGGTCCTTCACTGCAATCATAATACGAACTGAAGTATGTTTGTTTTCCTGCAAGGCCCCTGTTAGAAGTACAGTCTTATGCTGTGTGTGAGATAGAATGCTACAATGTGCATCAAACACATGAGCTTGCACATAGAGATAACTTAATTAGAGAAAACAGCGCTGTCAGAAGCATTAGGCAGAGGTACACACTTAAGGGCATATGGTTTTAGTATTATACCATCGGGTTGGAGCAAAGCACACAAACATACCTCAAAGCTCCGAGCCATGCTAATGAAATCACTCCCTTTCTATCCCACGGAGAGCAAACACAAATGTTTACAGACATCGCACAGTCTGTCTGTACTCCTGCACCACACTGGGCTGTGGTGAGAGTGTTGGAGCACTGACTAGTGTAGTGTGTTTTGATGCATACACACATTATCAGCAACAGATAACATGTAAGAATAGGCAATGAGACATCAATATGCAACATTGCATTTGATTGTGATTTATTTTACCTTATCCTAATTGGTTTCTTATTTGTTCTAGAATAAAGATTGTTTTACAACAATTTGAACTAAATGATTTATTTGGCATTTGAATAACAAATAACATCATGAATATAGTTACAAATGAATTCCAATTATTTTTGTGCAATTCCATATATCACATCATTTAAAAAGTGGTTTCAGTGAGTGCCGAATTGCTGCAGGTCAAAATATTTCTGCATGAAATGTCACTGATTACACTAAGTTGGGTTTTAATATAGGTGGGCATAAATGTCGTCCTCTGTTTGTTGATCTACCTAGTTTTTACTGTAAGTATTAAGAAAAATTTTAATCATCCCTCCCTTTTTATGTTTTGTTCAAACACACACAGTAAGTGTTGTTTTACACATCTTGTCACACATGGTGGACTTTGTGCATGGGCATGCCCAGGGCATATTTGTTGCATTTGTTGTGCTGCATTCAAAAATAATGCAGGATGTATGTTAGTGGAATGTAATTGTACTATTAAGTATCTTCATTATTACTGTTTATTTGTGTCTGTGTTATATGCTAAATTTAGCCTGATTTAATTTAATAATTCTTTATTTATCTGAATCTATGCATTGGCTTTAATTGTCTATTTGTACTTACTGAGTTGAAATGATATCAGAACAGAAACCTTGAATGTAATGTGTTCATGTCGAACAACACTGAACATGTTAATAAAGTGTTTTCTTACTGTTTTGATTATTAACAGACACATTTTAATACTCTGTGGGCCTTCATCTTGTTAGCTGCACAACACAATAGCAAAACATACCAGACATAATCCCTAATCTACACAATTAACCTCACTATAAAGACAGTTGAAAGTAATTGTTGATTTTATGTGCACGCCATCTATTACTGGTGGGCAAACGAGCCAAGAAGCAAGTGACCAGCAGAATTACAATCTGTCTTAACGTATAGACACAGCCTTCATGCCAAGTGACACGTCGCCACCATTCACTCTAATGGCCATTAAGATAATAAGATGACACAATCAAACATATATTTCAGTAGCACGACATTAGAGGCCCGTAGGGAGAGGAAGTGACCACCCATTTGCCCGCACAAAAAGGCAACCATCTCATTTGTGACAATTAGGCTGTTCAGAGTCTGATGGAGCGCAGGCCCCAAGACCTCACATCATCTGCAGTATTTGTCACATTTCATCCTTGCTGCCCTCACTGTCTCATGGGGCCTCAGACAAGACATGTGTCATCAGAGGGCCAATTTAAGATGCCATGGGTGCCGTGTTGTTACGACATGCAGCTAAATTGTACAAGAGACACTGGATCACTTAGTCATTCAGTGACTGGCATAAAGAAACTAGTTTGAACTGAATGTCTAATCTGAGGTATTTTGTTTTCGGACTTGTCCTGTGGGAAACCCACACAAATTTAAGAAATAATTTTGAGATTTGCCTGCAGCATTTAAAACAATCTAATTTGGTTGACTGTCTACGAGCTGATTATTAGCACTAGAGCTGCCTGGATTTACTATATAAACAGGTCAAATTTACTCATTTCAAGCCTAATGTGACTGCATTAAATAATTCTCATCATACCACATGTTTTGAAATGAAAGTATGTTTAAAAACACTAATTGTTCTCCTTGTTCATCTGTACAAATTGGTTTTAAAATATTTGCAGAAAAATATCTATCATTTATAAATCTTTTTCTGTTTTCCACTGTAAACTGTGACTTGACATATCTTTCTTATCACATATAAACACATCTGTTGCTTATAATGTTTAAACATAAACTATGCAGAAAAACAGAACATTTCAATCAGGGTGAATATTACCTGGCGGCTGTTAAATATATAAACCCATATTTTTTATCTGGATTTCCCTGGATGATATTTAATAATAGGGAGTGTAAATAACACAGTTTGGTGATAAGTTGGGTTCACTATTCTACTAAAATTGTGTGAAAATCGGCTGTGGGTAAATCTGACCCATCAACTGTTCATGTTCAATCATTTTTGTTAAAGTGTTGAGGTGAAATAATGTTTCCCTGGCCTTCATGGGAAATATATTTAACATAACAGTATAATGAAAGTTTGTTGATTGTAAAATAACAGAAAAATAGCCCATATATTATAATTAATTCAGTAAATATATTACATTATCATGCAAGAGGTTTAATTTGCACTAAAATGTAAGTATTAACAGAGCAAATTAGGTAAATATAGCAGCTGTCACACAAATGCAGATAAACACACAGGTATTTCCAGTGTGTCCACAATTTTCAGATCACCCCTCCCCCTTTAAGTAAATTTAACCTGCAAAACAAACTGTCCCTGCAACGTTCACCGAATTAGCTTGAGCAGCGAGACAGGAGCTGAAATCGTGTTAATAGCTGTCCAGGGCGTGAGAGCCCACCAAGCAAGCCCGCAATCACACAAATACCCAGAGACAGGTCCGAGGTGCCCCGGGCGGCTCTCGCGTCCTTCCCCTCAGCGCCACCGACCCCGCTGCGTGCCAAACGAGCCCCGCCAGCCCCACGGAGCTCGTTTAAACCGACCTCTTCATGTCAGAGGAGTTTCGTGCAGAAACAGAGGAAAGCGCTGCGAAAGTTGCCATACATTTTAAGAGCGGAGGTGAGGAATGGAAATTGTTGCTGAGCGTCAAAGTTTGAATTTGCGCGTAAAATAAACGGTTCACCTTTACGTTTAAAGTTTTTTCCACAGAGTTAAAGTAAGTTAACTTCTATTATCTTCACACTTGTTTAACATAAAATAACCACAGCACTATAAATGACAATCTCTGAAAATGATTTGAAAATGAATTCAATAGAATTTATGCAAGGGTCGCGTAAGTGTTGTGAATCTGAATCTGTGATATTTAAATGAATCAAACCACATTCAAGCATAGATATGTGTTTTAATTATAAAGACATATAAACAATATATGAAATCCATGTTGCAACACAACCAAAACGCTTCTTTAGTGTATAGGCTGTAGTTATATAACCAGGTATATAGCCGGGCTTGGAGCAAGTGAATTTTCACAGTTGTACAATACAATCATGTGAGATGTGCAATAAAAGGCTAACTTAAAAAAAAATCAGTACATCATTTCCGAACGTACATCATTTTTGATTTTCCCACATGACAGCACTAAAGTCGAGGGAAGTCCTTTCATAGTTGCTGTATTTATTTTAAAATTTGAGATTAGGTCGTATGTCTGCTTATGTTGTTGGAGTAGATTAATGTTGCATAGATCACAAACAAAAGCTGATAACAAAACCTGATCAAATTGACCCAAATGACAAACTAATTCAGACATGGCCTGCAGTCTCTTCAAAGCACGAGCAACAAAGTGACAGGGTGTTTGATTCATCAAGGCCTAAACAGTTTCTTGTCTTAGCGTTTGTTAGAAAACATCGACCATTTCTTAACAGTAGGCTATGCATTAGACTAAAATTGTTAATTTTCACAGAATGGTTTAAAATAACTAGAGTGGGAGAGAAACCAACATGGGTGCAGTAGAAGTAAAAGTTCAGGAAAATAGCTAAACCAAATCAAGGCTTGTCATTACAGTGTTTGAACAGACTCGACGGTGCCCCGGAGTAAGTAGTGCACTTTTCGGCGCAGGTTGCAAGTGCAGAGCCCGAGAAGGGGTAGACAGCAGCCTGTCCAAACGGCGCCAGGGCGGTGGGGATGGGAGAAGTTATTGTCTGTCCCTGGTTCAGATACGCCACCAGCCGCCTCATCTCCTCCAGAGCCTGAGCCTGCATGAGGATATAGTTCTTAGCCAGGAGGAGAGTGGCTATTTTGGAGAGTTTTCTCACCGAGGGGCTGTGGGCGTACGGGATAACGGCGCGCAGGCCGTCGAGTGCGTCGTTCAGGTCATGCATCCGTCTCCTCTCCCGGGCGTTAATGCTGAGCCGCAGGGACCGTTGCTCCTTGGTCTTCTTCGCAAGGGGCCCCCCGGGCTTGTCGTCCCCAAATGAGGGGCCCCTCTTTCGGGACTCCAGCGAGTCGAAGCCGTCCTCATCGTCGCTCGTGTGCTCCCCGCCGCTCTCGTTGGACTTTGTGGTCTGTCCGGAGAGAAAGTCGGTGGCCGGGGTAAGCGGGAAGCGCCCCGGACTTCCAGCACCATGGCCAGCGCCAAAGCCGAACGCAGACTGACCGTAGCGCTGCGTCAGGTCGAGGAGCGCGTCGTTGCTGATGGACTTAAGCAGGTTCTCATCGCTGACATTCATTTTTCTTCCAGAGCAGATTGTGACCAGGAAAAGTGTACTCTTCGCTTCTGACCCTATCCTGCGTTTTGTTTGGAAGAGGCTGTACTCACGTACTTCTCTCCAAGAGTTGCTGTTTTCTAGGAGTTCCTCTGTGCCTTCACTCCTTTGCTCTGTCAGTGCAGTGGCTCTTCAAGAAGGAGGCTGTGAATCTGAAGCTGAGCCTCTACATGCGTTCACCTCCTCTGTACACTGCGCTCCCCCCTTGTTGCGTGCATAGCCCACGTTCAACAACACTTCTCTAACTGTGCTCGTTGAGACCGCAGCGCTCGTGTCCCCTGTATAGCCGATTTCCTCTCGCGCGTCTCGTGCCCTCCCTCGCCTTGGGCAGATTGTGACTCGCGCTGTACCCGGCTCGCAAGTTAGTAGGAGCACGAGGCCCGCCGGGATTATCTGCCCGTCCAATCAGGGGGGCGTTTTAATTAACTCGAGAAGAGCGCAGGTCTGCTCCCAATTTCAATCATAAAGTGATAATTGCAGCACAAACTGACACCCTGCACAGATGTTTGATACCCTATTGTCTACTGTCAGATTCTGATAAAAAGCAGTTATTACAAGATATGTTCATTTTTTTATTTGCATTTAATGAAGTTGAAAGAAAACATACAAATGTATATTCATATTTTTTCTAAAATGGTCCCAGCAGTTAAATGCAAAACAGCATCACGCACTTTATGCTGATAGTAAGAGAAATTAACATTACTCACCTATGTGAAGAAGATCCTCTGAACACACTATACATGCAGGACCCTGTGGTGTGAACATGTTACCTCCAGGTTCAAGCGATTTCTCGACATAAGATCCCCACTAATGTTCCCTGTGCACATGTGCACTTAAATAAACAAGCCTGATCTTGGACACATTCTCCCTGGAAGGCTCTGACCTTGCAACCCAGCTCTGTCAGCAGTGACACCAAATGTTCAGGCAGGTCATATTCAGTCACCTTGAACTTACAATGGCCAGTCAGTGAGTTTTAAAGACAAGTGGTTTATTTTTCTTACTCCGTAATCATGACCGTAATAATTTCAAATTTAACCCATATTTCGAAAGTGTAGTTCAGCATGTTCTCAAATCTGTTTGAATATATGTCGAAAAAAACTTTTGGGACGCCATGAAACACGTACTTTTACCTGTTTGCACTACATTGTAACAACAAAAACAAGTTGGCATGTTGGCACGTTAAAATATGAAGCCACAAGTTACACAGAGTCTTAACAACATAACGGCAAACTTATTAATCTTTTCATACCTGACACGAGACATCCTTTTGCACTGAATAAGAAAATGAGACTTAAATGCATGTGTTTAATCTCAATAGCATGTATCACTTCAGTCTTGTAAGAGCTTCATTGAGAATCAGAAACAGGTGTCCTGCTGCCATCACTTCACCAGCACCAAACTCCATATGGAGTGGAAAGGCTGCCACTCTGTGTCTAATGTGGAACATTACAGCATGAAGAAGCCTCATGCGTACAGACTTTCTATATGACTGTTACTGGATTAACTTTTTTTCATGAGATGAAGTTTGAGCTCTGGTCATGTTGGGAAATTTGCCGGTGTGTTGGCGCCATCTTGTGGATAAGTAAAGTAATTATGACAGACTCAAGGACCTGTGCTGATGTCAGTACTGGGTACAGAAAACAGAACTGCTACTCATGTAAAAGTATTGTTACTTTATGATTATAGAGACTCAAGTAGATGTAGAGGTACTCATCAAAATATGTACTTGAGTAAAGATTTTTAAAAAGTAGCCAATAGTGAGTAATGTCATAATATGGACTCTATTACCACTGTTCATGCTATTTATTCTACAGGTAATCACAACATTAAGTCCACATTGTCATTCATAACATGACATGACCAGAACCAGGTAATATGTAAAACTACATGCTGTTAAATGCTGCTCTACTTTAAAACATCAAGAATAAATATATGCTGATATGTTCAGGATTTTGTTATTGCAGGATTTATTGCTTAATTTATTTATGTTTGTTTACTGTGTTTATTTTGTTAACTTGCCTCTTTATTTTGTTGATTTTTGTTCAATTTTCTGTAGCTTATGTAGTTGATTTTTTATGTACTTTATTATTTTTGCTCAATTTTTGCTAAGTTTGTTCCTTATTTTGTTTCTTTTGTGTTTGTTATTTTTCATGAATTTATTAGATTTTTTTGTTAATGTTACCCATTTTGTTGCTAAGTTTGTTTATTTTATGTTCATTTTTGTTGGCTATTTTGTTTGTTTATCATCATTGTATACTTATTTTGTTCAACATTAATTTACTTGGTTATTTTGTTCCATTTTGAAAATGTACTTAAATTTTTGTTCACTCATTTGTTGATTTCATTCCTTATTTGGTCCATTTTTTAATTAGTTTTGTTCTTTTTTGCTCATTCTGTTTCTTCTCAATTATTTTATTTATTTGTGTTAATTTTGTAGCTTTGTTCATTTCCACTGTTATGGGTTGACAAAGTAGGCACCCTGCCATACGTTGTTTCTCATGATTTAGAAGCAAACAAAATCAAAGTAAAGTTTCTCCTACTCATTGAGGTGCGTAGCCAAATATAACTGAGTGAGACATTTTTCCTCACAAATGTAATTGAGCAAGGGTAAAACATCTGCAAAATTCTTTTATATGAAAAAACTACACTTAATGGAGAAAATGAACATGACAGATGTTACAGTTTTTTTCTGACGGTTTGAACACTAACTAATTCTTCAAACTCGATTCCTGAAACCATTTCAACAGCAGACAATCTATCAATGAAGTGTCCTACTGAATGCATATTCACTGCATTACCCTCTACTACATATTTATAGATATAATATCTGACATTGTGTGAATAGAAATCACTACATTTCACTCAGTTTGCCATTTTATAACACAGTTGTAATAAAACTGTAAACTGCTGTCTCTATTGTTTACAGTGCCCTGTCAGGTTTCTGTACAGGCTGACATATATGGAAACACTCTGATCATTCATGCACACAGATCAGCATTTGGTTTACACAACACAGACCCTGCTTTCAAGACTCAAGTCGAACATTCACGGATGCAGTTCAGAAAGAAATCTGATGCTCAGACTCACAAAGAAGAAAAGATGTAGCTTAAAAATTTTTCTTCATTTTCAGAGAACATTTTTTTCTTTTTTCCCATGTGTTGTATGCTCCTTCTGTTGTATTTCCAGTTATTTGTAATGATGTACTGTATGTTATGCTGAGAATACCTGTGGGTGTTCTGCAAATGTTTACATTCTGCACAAAAATGCAATTAACCCATGTGTTTTGCATTTATCCATTTGTCAGTGTGTAATCAAGGCTTTGTGTCAATGGCAGTGAAGAAAACATTTCAGAAGTTTTTCAAGAATTGTTTGCTGTTTCAAGAAACCTAGCAAGTTTTGCTTGTTTGATAGTTTAAAACTATAATAGCAATAAGGGAAAATTGTAATTCTCCAAGTGTTTCAGTCCAGTGTTTAGCAAACTTTTTTTCTTTCCCGAGGACCCTCTTTTGCAAACTGTTGCAGTTCTTTCATGGGACATAAATGGAGTGTGTGAATGAGTATTCTTGGCCCTTTTAAAAACATTTTCATAGTTTCAAGTCTTATAATAGTTTGCATCATCTTGAAGTGATAAATGGGCAAAGAGACATAGCATATGTTTGATCAATCAGTGCAAAATCCTGCTCGTCTTAGATAGATGGTTATTATTTTTGATGAAGGAGTTTGATTATGTTTTTATTCCATTTAACTCACTGAAAATTTGGTTGTATTTTTTCATGCAATGGCACTAAAGATTAGTGTCTTCCGGCTTTCAGAGAGTGTTGACGCATTTCTATCTTGCTCCCGTCCCAGCTTTCCCTGCTTGCTGTGTCTTGTCTGTGTGTTTGCTTCATGCCCTGAAACTTTCTAAACCCAAACGCAACATGGAATTGATCAGCTAGACCTCAATGCAATTGACACGCTGTTTTGAACAGGAAGATGGGTCGGGGGAACCCGAGGGTCCTCAAGGGACAGCGGCTGCTGGACATGTGAGGATCCATGGGATGCCTGGAGACTCATGTGTTTTTGAGATGCTTCCACTGAGGATGTGGTGGACATTTATCTATTCAGAACCATGATAACAGGATTTCTGCTGACTGGCTTGGGTGTTTTCCTGGTGTATTGATAAAGAAGATGCACAGAGCTGTTCAAAGCCCAGCAAAGCTTTGTCTCCAAATTGAGCAGTTGGGAAGAGCTCTGGCAGCACAACATGGGACAATTTCTGAGTTAAATCGAAGAGTGGGTTACAACACAGAAGCGCTGGGGTCTCTTCATAGGTGGTCTTTGAGGTCTGGTACCAAAAATAAAGAATTGGAGTAACTGAGGAGATTCAATTCTTTCTGCCTCTGAAAGTGTGACTGTCTTATCTTTTGTTTTGTTTTTTGGCTCCCTTTGCTGGCCTTGGAGTGGCCTGAGTGCAGCTGCAACCCTTCCTTGGAGGAGATGCTGTTTTGAGAACGAAGTTCCGCTTTCACCCTTCGCCTGATTATCACTACACACCCTGTCTTTGAGGTTAAAGTGAACTCTATGGATGTGTGTCACCATGGAAACCGCCATGAGACTTTACATCTGTACATACGAGGGGGGAGAGCTCTGACTTCCTTATCGTGACTGATAAGACCACATATGCATCCATGTTGTCATTATTTCATTTCACCACATGAACCAAGACTCTCTGGAGCTTTGCTTTGGTAATGTAATGAATGATTGTGTTGAAACTTGTCTGCTAACTGTGCATATGAGATTTTTTTCTATGTGACCATAATTTTACTCCCGAAGGAGCATAATTCTGGAAACTGTGCTTTTTTTACTCTCCTTACCCATTGTGTATTCCCCCGACCCCACTTTCCGCCACCTGCAAGTAGCTGCACTCTTCATGATGCTGCAGCTCCCTCCCTCTTAGTGGGAGAAAAGGTAATTGCTCCTCGGGGACAAATAAAGTACTATTAATTGATTGATTGAAAGATTATTCTATTCTATTCTGTTCTATTCTATTCTATTCTGTACTCTTCATTGCTGTTTTATACTGTTCTCCTCTATTGTATTCCATTCCGTTCTGCTCTATTCTATTCTGTTCTATTCTTTTCAATTCTGTTCTGTTCTATTATACTCTATTATGTTCTATTTTGTTCTGTTCTATTCTATTCTATTATATTCTGTTGACTAAAATATCTCATATATACATTTTAAAATCAATTAATTTGTTTCAGGTAAATTAGCAAGCAACACTTTTACCATCTCATTAGCAAAATAATAACAATAATAATGCAGATTTATTAGAGTAATATGAATATTTAATGATATTACACACATAATTCTTGCTGAAAGTTTTTTGAAATGCAAATTAATTTGGTGACCCAAATAATTTCTCCCAGTGTTTAGGAAAGGATATTTCAGTCATTGTAGAAGACTAGCTGCTTACACTTTTATACATTTTATTTTTCACTTTTTTCTCCATGCTACATGGAAAAATCCAAATCTGATTATCACCCCTTCACCTCCTATCAAGAATTTGGACAATAAAACACATTATATACATCTGAATTAACTATCTTTCACTTTATTAGAAACTGGCTAACTATAAAACTGAACATCAAGTCAAAGCAATAAGTACAGTTCAATTCAATTTTATTTGTATAGCACCAATCATAATCACTGATTATCTCTAGGTGCTTCATAATTTGAGGCTGAGACCTCATGACTATACAGACAATCATTTGCATTCACAACTATGGCATACAATTAACCTAGTACA
>JAQQAE010000799.1:0-29493 GCA_029823295.1 Pseudamia nigra
GTGAAATTATTTATCTTGGTGTCAATTTTTTACATCACAAAACCCTGGCATTTGAACAGGGGTGTGTAGACTTTTTACATCCACTGTATATAAATCCAATCCAATCCATTATTATTATTATTATTATTATTATTATTATTATTATTATTATTAATAACCCTGAGGCCCTCCTTCACAAGACCCCGATTGACCACCGGACATGGGAACAAAAAGGGAACCACACATCTCCAACATCAAGCTCAGAAATACAACCTCAGGACTCAAGACTCATTTTAACCCGCTCAAGAGATTTAATAACACACCACTACATTTATTTGTAAAATCACAGGTGTGGTTTGTATTGTATGAAAATGACCACCCATATTTTGTTTGACATTCCCTTTTAATGAATATGCTGACTTAATCAGTTACAAAACAAATGAAAAAGGATTAAAAAATCTCAAGGAATGTAAGCACCACACATCGTTGATTAGGTCTTTGCATTTACTCATCTATTGTGTCTGCAGTTGGGTTGTAAGAAGTGGATTTATCACTCAACAAAATGAACAAATGACAGAAAATGAACAAAATAATAAAAAATGAACAAAACAATGAACATATTGGTCTTGAAAATGTTGCCAGCTAAAACATACACATTATGTGACTCATGAAAGGTTACGATATTTTTCCGGCTCTAGACTTTTTAAAATTTTGGCCCGAAAATGGCTCTTTGTGTTGTAAAGGTTGCCTGTTGTATTGTGTGCGTGCCAAAAGTCTCAACATGCCTGATCATGGTCGGTCTGCTGTTGTTCCTCTGGACACATAACGGTGTAAGCGCACGATTGTGAAGTGATGGACATTTACTGCTCTGGCAACTTGACTGGTGGTTGCCTCTGCCTGCAACATTCCCGGTCAGTTTGCCCCCGCCATGGCATTCTTGCAGGTGTCATTTTCTTCAAAGTATCCGACTGACATTAATCTGCAAAAAAAAAAAATCTCTTCAGCCATTGTTACGTCTTGTCTTTATTTATTTATGGGGATGCCATGCTGACATTAGTAATAGTGTGAGTTCAAAGTACTTGAGCCATTTCCCAGTAAAAATTTAATAAATACATCTGAATCTGGGTCTGAATTCTGATGCTCCAGGTCATGGCCTGTGCTGACGTCGACTTGGACATCCATCCAGATGGGGATGAGCCGTGCACAGTGGGCCAGAGACGACCACCGGTCATACAACGTTATGAAGCCACGGAGCTGATGAAAGACAAAGAAGGACCTCTACATGACCTGATGCAGAAACAGCCTGCCGTGTTAGGGGTAAGGGACTTTAAAGGCCACTAAAACACGCCAAAAACAATCACACACTCATATGATGCACTCAGGAATGAATTATGCTCACTTTAAAATACAAGTAGACTGTGACATGTGAACCTTTTTCTCTGATTCCCCAGAATATTGAAAATTATAAAGCTGACAAACACAGGGATGTTTTTCATGCATCAGGTCACGTTCAGTCGGCGCCAGTATTGGTGTCTCCCTCAGCCGCAACATATAGTACGAAGGAATAAAAGGTGTAAACTGTTCACGCATCTGTTCTCAGAATTATGAAGAAGTACTGTACCTACAACCCTGTGATGCTCTGTGAGGGACAATGTGTGAAACCAGTGTTGAATGACGGATTCCAGGTTATTTAAGATCGAGTGTAGATAGAGGTCCAGAACTGTACCTCGTCTGCAGGTGTGAGCAGCAGGGACAGGAAGTGAGGGTTTTAGGGTCTTAGCAGGGTTTCCTGTTGGCTGTGTTAAGACTCTGCTGCAATTTTATCTACTTTACACTCTCAAAGAAGGGACGGTCACATTTTCTCACTGTTGCGAACGTAAACTTCCTCTTAGTAAATGATAATTCAGTGGATCTAGAGCATTGAGTGTTGAGAAAATTCAGAAAAGAGGACATTTTTCCTTCTTTGGGTCCTGTTAATTTGGCATCTCTCTCTAAATCCACTGGAAATGTTATCATATCTTAAATTGAAAAAATAGATGAATGTAAAGGAACAAAATCCCATATATATTTTTGTATGTTTATATATGGAGTTTTATTCTGCGTGGCGTGCTCTTGTTTGATTTTTCTTGTTTTGCTGTCCTGGACTGTATTACAGTTCTGTACTGCTGCTGCAATTTTAATCCATCTATCTGTCCAAAATGAAAATAATGACGAAAACAAGAAGAAAGAGTCAGGGGAAGATTATTCAAGCCAGTTTAGTATATTTCTGGTTTGTTTAGGTAAGTACATAAACAAAAATGACAAAGTCCTGAAATAAATGAAGAAAACTAAACAAAACAACCAACAAAATGGACAAAAATGAGCAAAATAATCAAGTAAATGAACTAAAAGAAGCAAATCACCAGCAAAATTGAACAAAATCAACAAAAACAACAAAATGAGCAAAAAAATGAATAAAATAATCATGTAAACAAACAAAAATGAATAAATAACACACTTTAGTGTTTCTTTATTATAGTATTTTTGACAGTAGACATTGGTTAAAATCATGTATTTTTTATTTTTTGAGCTCTGGATCTGACGCTGCATTGATAACAGTGAATGTGACTTTTACGCTGTTGTTACAGTATATGCAAAAAAGGAACATGACGGAACACAATATATTAGACTAATAAATTCAAAATTATTCAGTCACTTTTAATAGGGCTTCTATATTTGAGCCATTCTAATAATAAAGTAACTATAGTTTTACTTGAGTGTCATTCACGTTTACTTTACACACCACTGGTTGTAAATCAGCATAACCTGATAAAGTTCAGGTTGAATTATTATTACCAAGATGATGTGTGTCTGTTGGTTTAACATCATGTGTTTAAATTGTAGAAGGAAATTCACTTTTGTGGACAAACTTAGATATTCTCTTCATGTAGGTGCAGATTTCAGGACCACGGGGGTGCGATTGCCCAGCAATCCCCCTATTGTTCTTCTCACTCTTTATTTGTTTTTATTCCGTACATTTATGGACCAAATCTCCTCCTGCAGTTTTTCGCCCGATTCACACTATTCAAACACCATAAGGTCAAGCTCTTTCGGGACATTCCAGTAATTACTTTTTGTAAAGCTATCCTTTGTAGTTTTTAAGTAATTTATAAGTTTTCACAAATTTTTATTCCCACAGGAAATAAATGGAAAACTTCAACGGAATGTTTGTATTTTTGATCCTTTGATTACTTCTCCACTGAATAGTGTAGTTCAACATAACACTTCATATAGTACTTCAAATCTATAAATTTTACTTTTGAACTTTTTCAGCAAGTTGAGCTATTTTGAGGCAGCAATCGCAAATATTCTAGTTTGTAAATGTTATGAACAACTGAGTGTCTTTGTGTTCACTGTTTGGTTCATCTGGGTTCATTTTTCTTCATTTTTCAATTAAGGCATTTAATTTGTTGATTGTTTTTCTAATTTTTCTTGATTATTTTCTTGTTTTTTATTTTGTAGATTTTTTTTGTTGATACATTTTCTTTTGTTTACTTTGGTTGATTTTGTTATTTTTCATTCAGTTTGATGATTATTTTGTATATTTTTGTTAGTTATGGTATTTTGAATATTGTATTAAAGTTTTCAGCTATTTTGTTCACGTTTGCTCATTTGTTACTTTATTGTTACTAATTTTAAATTGGATTCTTTTTGTTTGGTTTGTTTAATTTTCTTAATGATTTGATTCATTTCCATTCATTTTGTAGATTTTTTTTGTCAACCGTATATCAAAATGAACAAAATAATTCTTATTATAGTTTTAACTTAGAGTAAAATACACAAAATGCTACATGTACTGTGTTGATATTATGTCTGTTTAGAATGACTTTGCCAATTTACTTCCATATTTTGCTACATTTTTCATCTTCTCCATCATTTTCTCACTCTTCTTCATTTTGTTCACTTTACAAATGAATGCAGAAATGACACTGATTAATGCATTAACTCATTCCCCACCAATGGCAAGATTTCCCATCACTTATCATCACGCCTTTGAGCAGCTTGTGAAATAATGCAGTGATATAAAGTGAAAAAAACAAGCAACGAATATATCTGAAAGAACTGTGAAGGAGAGGAGTCATGTTTCTCAGTTCTTTGTTCAAAAATCAGTCTTTCTTTTAAATGAAAGTAACCGATATTCGAGTGCGGATATAAAAAGAACAATTGAAATTAGAACAAAATGGTCTGTTCTTTCTTTAGACATATTCGCAGTCTTTCTACTATTAAAAGAACATTCTCTATGGGTGTTGAAAGATGAGTAAAAATCAAAAATGCTGACAGAGAAAGAGTTAATAGTTTATCAGAACAAATTTAAAAAATAATCCACAGATGCTCAGATAAAATACATTCCAATGTCCAAATGAAACCTGCACCTTTGCTCACATATCCTCTACGCTGTTGTTATTCTTTTCACAGAGAGATGATCAGTGTTGCTTTATTGTCTCTGCCAGTCTCTGCAGGTGGCGAGTGGCCTCTTCAGTGTCGGAGTGGGTGTTATTTTCGCAGTAACACAGGATATGAGACACTCTCTCTTCACTTTGTTCAGAGTGTCACAAATGACCGGAGTACTTGTACGTCTACCTTCACAAAAACCTAAATTGCAGCATTGCTTCGACGTAAATAATGTCACATTTTGCAGATTTCTGTTGTGATAAACTTCCTTTCTCTCCTTTCAGTTCATGTTTGCTGGAGTTTTAACAACCATGCTGTTCAGATACCCAGTATTACTGCCTGTAAGTGCTGCACAAGTCAATGTAAACCCAAATGAGGATGCTCAGGTGCTAAAGGTGCATTGTTTTGCTGCAGGTGACCTTCAGGGTGAACCTAAGCTGTATTATTGCAGCCATAGTTGCAGCCAGTCTGATATCTGTGGATCTGAGCCACTGGAGTCCTGGAAATGCGTATTTAAAGGTAAAACCATATTGTGATAACATGAAATGGTGCCCTTTCAAACGCTGCCCTAAAAATTATCCATACTTGTTTTTTTGTCGTGTTTTTGACAGATGGAAGTGCTTGAGCTGTGTGTGCTGGGACTTGAAGTTTTCCTCTCTGCAGTCCTGTGCTTCTGGTTTTTTAAAGAAACACAGCGCAAATCACCACGAGCATGAAAGTGACCAATGTAAGAAATTGGACAGGACATTTTTGTTGATATTTGTTACATATTTGTTTCTTGTACATCGAGTGTGGCTTTCTGTTCCGTTTAATCGCCTCTGGTGGAGTTCAACACGCTGGGCTGTGGTTTGCGTCTGATATTTATCTCAGACTGAGGACACAAAACCTGTGGTGAACAAATGTCAGCATCTGTCATGTGAAAGAAAACCCACTCTGCATCGCCCTCAACCCGTGCCGCTCCCCCTGCGATGGGAGCAGCGCGTCTCAGGGTCTACATGCGAGTGTGTGCGGTTTGAAACGGCTGTTTCTGCTTCTGTTCTGCTCTTTTATCAGTAGAAATATCTGCACCTTTTTAGCTCGACTTGGTGTTGGTTTCACATACGGGAAGATGAACAAAGAGAAATTTGTATGTTGTGGGTTTCGCTTCATCCTTCACCTCATTTGCAACCAGTTGCTAAATGGAACAAAGACATGAATGTAACAGTATGTTTTAGACATTTTAATTATCTGTACAAACATGTTGTATGACACGACTGGCAACGTAAGGAAATGGACAGTAAACATTGTGAGGATTGATCTGCCTGCTATTGTTCTGTAAAATACATAATAAAACTCATCTACAGTATAAACACTGAATTATAGCTAATTCATGAACACAAATGTACAGATCGCTGACGTACCGTCGTGACAGTGTTTGTTACGTGTCAGATTTAAATGTACAGATTCAGAAAAACCAGCCGTTCAGGTCTTGGTTTTGAAACTGGACTTTGTTTTTGTTTCTTGTTCCGTCCTGGCGTCGTGTGGCGTTCAGCTTCGGACTTCACAACTGCAAAGAGAGAAAAGGAAAAAAAAACAAAAGAGTAGTTTTAAAAATAAATTCGAGTTCAACTCATCAAAAATTTTACTCAAGTCATGTCAAATTTCAGATGTTTTTGTTGTAAATTTTAAGGTTATTAATTGCTGCTTTTCAAACTTGTTCTTTTTGTGCATTTCCTGGCAGCAAATAAAGGGTTAGTCTGTGTATTTAAATGCATAAAATGTCCATGTGTCCCTACAAACTAAAATATAGAGTTGATAATTTCTGATTTATTTTGGCATTTATAAATGACATAATGTTGAAATCTGCAACAATGTGATACTTAATTAGTTTATAGGGGAGCTGTTTAGTATTTCTGAGAAGCAAACAGCTGTTTATTCAATTTTTGAACTTCTCTAACATAAAACAAAATAAAGATTTGTAAATGCAGTGGTTATGATTAAACATGTTCTGCTGCAGCTTGTCTTGTTTCGAAATGTTTTTAAGAGGCTGAAATGTAACCATATTCCTCACGGTGCAAAAAAGCATTTTGAATATCAGAAACAGTTACATTAAAGAAAATTCAATTAAATGCATGATACAGTATGTCGACGGTCACAGCGTAACCTCTGTATCATGTATGAGCCTGCTTGCTTTTAGGGAAAAAATAAATGAGGAAAACATCTAAAAAAGAAACAATTAAAATAGATGAGAACTGCAGAATGAATTGCATCACAGTTGTAGTTACAACATCAGCCTGTGCAATTATATAATCACTAAAGGTGGAAATTTAAACATCCAGATTCAGATGAGTTTAGAGTAATAATTGCAAAAATGAAAAAAAATTAGAGACAACCTTTTTTGCTCATTTAAGTTTGTATGTTTGACTTGACATTTGTGAATGACTAATACACAGTTCCCTTGAAAATGGAATCATATCAAAAGTCACAGTATTGCCCATAAAAATCACAATGTGACTTTTCACCAAACAGTGTAGCACTAAATTCAACAATTAAACAAAAACATACACAGAAGGCTTCATTTACCCTACATGCATTCCAAACCACAAACTTCAGCATGCACGTCTCCAGGCACGCAACAAACTCTTCACAACATCTAACACCGTATGACACCGATTTGCTGCAGATGCACAGACAAGGAGGAAAATGACAGATGGAGAAAACCCAAAGGGGAGGAGAGTCAGAAATCAACAAAGCAAACCAGCCGTGAGGAGGAGATCCCCCTAAACCTGACAAGACGCATTGTCATGCAGCACATTTTCACACAGATTAGTATTCAGGCCACAGGACGCTCCTCTCAGTTGTTAATGAGGCGGTGGAGGAGCCACACAGATGCCCACTCTGTGACGCTGGTTACTTACTGAGCTAAAACCTCTGAGTCAGACCACTGTGGAGATGCCTACGGCTATATGAGCAGCCTGACTCTGGCGAAAACAGAACAGCAAACAGGCAGTGAGTCAAACTGAAGACGCAGCTGAAGACGTTCCACTCAACAGAGCTGGACCATACAACATTATCATTACTGGATATATATATATACATAGGTTAGATCGTAACAATTCAGCATGATTTGTTGTGAACAGTTCTCTTCTGCGTCGATAAGAGTAAGAACATACATTGTCGTTAAAGTCACTGTACACTTGCTTTAACGACATTAACAAAAAGTACATGTAGTAGCCTGGAAAAAAATGCTGAAATCACTTGTCATTTTGTGTATTTTTAGATTCTATTCTATTCTATAATGAAATGTACAGTATATTTGTCTTTTTATATCTTTTATATCATGTCCGTCTTTTGTGTCTCTTATGTTACTTTCCGATCTTTTCATCTTTTTGCATCGTGTTGTCTTTTTTATGTCTTTTCTTCATCTTGTTGCGTCATGTACTAATAATTTAAAACCACAAATAATCACTTGGTTGTTTCTTCAACTTCTGTGGCATTCTTACAGATGTCATTTTCTCCAAAGCGGTGGCGTCTTTTTATGGGGTCGGGTGTGTTTGACATCATTTTGGATTGGTTGCACAAAGGCATTGCAACTTCTTTCCCAAAAATGTCATCATAAAGACAACCATAAATGCATTCATACAAGTAGTTTTGTTAATCAAGAAAACCTCCTAACAAACTGGGACAAATATAGAGTGGTGCGTTACTAAAGCCCCTGAATGTATACAATTCTGTGGCAACACATGGAGCCATGATGCTGCATAATGCAACTCTAAAAAGGTTAATCTTAGCGTCAGGACACCGTCAGACCATTTCAGTCCAGAGACAGGGTCATAATCAGACACGTACGGCTGTGATGAACTTTGTGCCCTTTGGCTGAAGGTCGTCATCCTTCTGAAATATGGAAGGCGATGTCATGGAGGAGGGAGGGGTGGAGGAGCACAGGAACGACGAGGGCTCGGTGTTGTTGTTGTACGAGTCGATGACGATGCTCGGGTGTCCGGGGATGGTGAGGCTGTTCAGTCCTGTCACGCTGTCACCGGAGTTGCACTGTGACGACGTCTCCGAGCTCTCTGTTACTGCCACGACACAAACAGCCAGGTTCACATCATGCACAGTATCTCTGCTACAATTACTATGAGACACGATGCAGCCCTCTGTTTACAAATTCACATTTTGATTGGGTCTCAACGTGAATTTGCATTTGAAACACTTGCACATGATGCAGAAGGGGAAAGGAATGAGCTGTTATCAATGGTAAAACAACATTTATGCTTATTTTGTCACTTGAAAATGATCTGGGACGTGTGTATTGTCATTGATCTGGGGCTTGTAATCTGGCTGTTTAACCCCCCCCCCCCAGTGGCTAATGTGGCTTTGTGCAGTGATGGAAGAGGCACATTACAATACATCAAAATAAGCAGTAAATCAACACCACGAAGGAAGAAAAACCTAAATAATGAACAAAAATGAAAACAACACTAAAGAAAATGATCTATAATGTGATCAAAAGAATAAAACAAACACTAAATGAATGAAATTGAACAAAATAATGAAGAAAATTAGCAAAATGAAATGAATAAAAATGTACATGAATGGCCAAAACTGACTGAAAATGAGTACAAACTAACAAAGTAATCAGCAAAGTTTGCAAAAAATGAATAAAACAGTTCACAAACTGAACAAAAACAAAATAAAGGCGTATAAGCAAAATAATAACCAAAAATCTCAAAAATGTAATCAAAAATTGCATTTTTTTCAAAAAAAGAACAAATCCACAAAACAATCCACAAATATGAACTAAAATAATTAGAAAAACTGACAAATAATTGTTAAATTATCAAGTAAATGAACAGAAAAATGAAAAAATATGAACAAACGAACAATTTAATAAACAAAACGATAAACAAAATTATAAACCAGCTCTTTTTTAGATCTTCCAGCTAAAAGGCATGTAATACATCATGTGTTGCATAAAGGGATCAAATATTTTTTGCAGCTCTAGATACATATTTTCTTTTCTTTCTGTCCAAACGACTCTTGAATTTGTAAAGGCTGCTGATCCCCGTCTTCAATCAAAGGAAACAAAAAGAGATATCCTGCCTCTGCCTCAATGCATTTATTTGGTCTGATAAAATGTTTTTCAGAGTAACTACTTAACCGCATGTAAGGTGACGCACAAATGTCAGTCAAAATAGGAATTTGTTAATTAATGCACAATATTGATCTTCTTCCTCTGACTTTATGGATGAGCACTGCTGTGAACTGGATCCTGATGGTTTGACATTTTAAAAGTCAGTCCCACCAGAAAATGTTTATATAGACATGAGGATAAAATCTCACATGAGCCGTAGTTTGGTTTTTGTCCAGAATTTGACTATGTTTGCTAAAGAATGCGTGTTAGATGTTCAAACTATGGCAACTCCTGGTGGCAGCGTAAATATACTGCAACTCAGTCTCCTTATGTCTGACTATCCCATACATATTTTCTTGTTGTTTTTCAAATTGCAATTTAAACAACATTAAAGTATGAATTAGATTATCTTGCAAAAATAAAAAGAAACTACTCACTAATCACAAAATGAGCTGCTGATAACACAATCATAAGACAGTAAAACAGCATTCACAGTCAAAATAACCCTTAGGAATAAAAACATCAGCTGATTTAAAATATTTCAATACTATTTCAACGATATGGCTTAAACAAGAGCAAATCTGTAGAACCTCAGCCATATCCTCTTAGAGGTGTTCATTTATCATCATTCATTCTCTATAATATTGTTTTTATTTATGTATTTGTTACCCTGAACAGTGTCAAAGTGTATGTGTTTCTTTGTTAAAGATTTGTTTTTGGGCATTTTTATTGGATGGATGGGGAGGTGTGTGACATGCAGGGGTTAGATTTGAACCTAGGCTGCTACAAACGCAGGTCTGAGCCATGTGGGTGCGTGCTACCAGGTGAGTTACTACAGCACCCCAAAGGGTGTGTGTCATACGTTTAGACTTTATGCTTGTTGTCTCTTAAAATCCTAACCAGGGACAAAGTGTGCAAATCAATCAAGACCCACAGGTTTGGAGATGCTTTTATCCAGTTGTCTTGACATCGCAGTGTGGCTCTTGTCTAGGTTATTTGCATCCTTGTGCCGCCTGATTTTTCATTTCAAATACATCAATTTCAAGGACGAAATGTTTACACGCAGCCTCATATATCCTACCCACTCACAGGTGGCATTGTAGTAAGATAACTGACATTATTACCATTTCACCTGTCGGTGGTCGTAATGTTATGGTTGCTTGCTGTACCTTTTAAATGCAACAATGTTCATGTCCTGTCTAATCAATTTAAAATATCTGAACTATAGATGCCACCTTGGTTTTTGTGTTTTCTTGCATTCATGCTGCTCACCTGCTTTAATAGAACAGTGTTTGCAGATAGACAGTGACTTACACATTGAAGGCTGGCTGCCCGTGTCCTGCTCCAGCTCGTCTTCCTCAATGCAGTCGTAAGGCCACTGTCCAAAAGACGGCACACTGGACATGGGGTGAGGGTGTGGGTGAGACGGGGACGAGTAGAGGTGCAGATTCAGCGAACCCAACAGAGATGAGGACGACTGGCTGCTGGAGGACGACGTGCTGCTGTTGGAGATGGTCGAGTGAGGTCTCTTTATGGATGTGGCGTATTCATACGAAGGCACGGCGATGGATGCACGAGTCCTCGACTCTGTTTGAAGAGACAGACACAGAATGTGCTGTGAGATCAAGAGAAGCGCGAACAGTGACGGGACAGTGAAGAGAATTCCTGTGGTTTTTAATCACAAGACAGGAATTTTTTAATAAGGTATCTATGGTGAACCATGTAACCAAAACTAACACTATTGCAATAACACTTAAAAATCCAGAAAGGCTTAGACTATACCTAGTATGTTTACTTAACAAACCACTTAAAACACTATTAAGGGTTATCATACATCCTCAAAACACCAACGAACAAGACAAACCTGGGTAAAAGTATGTGGTTTTCATTCAATGTGGCCCAGAAGAGGGTTCGTCATTACACTACCCTTCAAGGTCAACGTCTTACCTGAGCCCTTCATGATGTAATTGATGGCTCTGTCACTGATGGCTGCATCACTGGGTTTAATGTCCATGAAAGGTTTGCTTCCAATGCCCATGGACACCATCTCCTGCATACGTAGCTCTGGAACACAAAAATCATAACATGCCACATTATACGGCAGTGGTTGAAGCATTGTATTTATAAAGTAACAGAACCATTTCTGTTTACTGTGCCCACCACTAACTTTTTCCTTTGTGCAATAAAATGAATCAGTTCTAAGGGAGCGTTTCTGCTCTGGTAGAGCTCAAGTGCATTTACTCCTTTACATGTACCTGAGTAGATTTTTCAAATAAACGTACTTCTGAGAGTAGTTGTTTTTATTGATTAAAAATGGACAAAATAAGCAAAGAAAACAAAAAATTTAAAAAAGTAGCAAAACTATCAAAAATGAACAAAATAAGTAACAAAACAATTCACATATTTATAAAATAATCAAAGGAAAACAAAAAAAATGAACAGAATAAGACAAAATGAACAAAATAAGTAAGAAAACAAGCAAAGAAATTAATAAAATAAGCAAGAAAATTTGCAAAAGTGAACAAATTAATAATGCATGTTAACAATAATGAATAAACTAACCAGCGAAATTTGGCAAAATAAACAATTATATAAATAATCAAGTAAATAAAGAGAAATTAGCAAAATAAACAAAAATAGTCATCAAATCTTCAGCACATCATATATTTTTGTTATTCACTACTATAGTAATTTTTTTACTCTTACTGAAATACTTGTTTTTCTGAGTACTTCTACTTGAGTCATTATAACTGTAAAGTAATTATAAACGTAGTGACTCGATTTCTGTTTACTTGGGCCAACACTGTACAAACTACAGGATCAGAATAATCCTTCAACCGCACTAAACTCAGAAACACACCTCTGTTTCTCAGCGCCTGTCTCCACAGGATCTTCCCGATAATTGTGGTCCAAACGGCCTTGACTTCTGCAGAACTGGCCTGAAGTATAAACGTGTCCTGTGACTTCCTCCGACGGAACCAGATCTCAAATCGAAGGCCGCTGTCACCGACGTTCTCAGTCATGCCTATTTCTGCTGTCTGAAATAGAACAAAAACATCAAATTTAGCTTCCCTGGAGGTCCTAAGAGGCCGACGAATCCCCTCCTCAAACAGCAAATTCTTACTTTGAAGGACTGTTTGTAGATGTAGATGTCATATCCTCCCTCGATCTTTTTGGTCTTGCTGAAGAGGATCAGGTCTTCAAACAAGAAGACGTGACGGAGGTATTTCCTGCGTCCACACCAGACGATGAACTCGTCCTGGCAGCGGAGTTGACCCTGTTCTTTAAGGTTCACCTGGAGAGGAAGCACACACATTCACATGCGTCAAAGAGAACAATGTACGTCCTGGTGGGATCCTGGCTCCACTGCACTGTATACATAACAACATGACCTCCAGCTTAAAAATAGATGTAATCATCATTTCACTGTATGGGACTGTAATATAGCTAAGTAGTATTGGTCCTTCCTTCATATTAAATACTCATCAACAAGGTTTTATTTGTACATGGGGGGATGGGATGCATCTCTTGAATCTCTTGTGCATCAATTTGTGACCAAAAAGAGCAAAACATTGGAGAGAAATGACCAAAATGAGCAAAAATTACCCCACCAAGCAACAAACTGGACAAATTAAGCCACTTCATGAACAGAAATGAACAAAAAATTAACAAAAGTGCCAAAACACTGAAGAAAAATTCACAAAATGAGCAACATCATGAGCAAAATTTACCAAAAGAAACAACGAAATGGAAAAAATAATCCACAAAGTGAACAGAAATGAACAAAACTGGGGAAAATTGTCAAAATATTGAAGAGTAATGAGAAAAATGAACAACAACTGGGCCAAAAACTGAGCAAAAAAGGAACAAAAGAGTGCATAAAATCAGGAAATTGAATAGGAACAAAATAAGCACAAAAATGAGCAAAACTAAACAAAAAAAACCCAACAAAAATGAAACGAATGAAACAGAAATGAAGAAAATAATCAGGTAAATTAATAAAAGAACTGAGAAAATTGACAAAATAATCCAACATTGAACAATAAAATGAATAAAATGTCATTATTTAAGTAAAGCAGGATTTTTTTAGGGGGCCAAAAGTTACATATCATCTAAACTACATGTGAAAAACACTACAGTTAAACTGTTTTATGTGGGGGACAATACACACTTTTCTAATACTGAGGGAGTTGAATCTACACCTATGCTCGTCCCATCACACACATAGTTCTTCTGACACTCACATCACAGCCTCGGATGGCGTCCATGGCCAGCAGGTCGTTGCCGTGTCGGAGCTGGAACTTGACCATCTCCTCTGCGGTGCGGAGGTCGCTCAGCTCCTGCTCCTGCGACTGGCTGCACTCTTTGATCAGGTCTTTAAGCAGCAGAGCATATTTACTCATCCTCTGAATGGGCTTCAGCAGGTATGATGCCAGATCCATCTTATCCCCCAGCTCCACCTGCTTGTTCTGGAGAAACACAAACACACACACACACAGATCTGATCAGGTGTTCGACGACCCTGCACAGTCTTGGTCACGCATGATCTTATCTCGTGAAGGGCTGATTATTGTAATTCACTACTGCTGTGAGCGTCACCCATCACAAACAGGTCAAAAAGTGTGGGCAGATGAAGACAGATGCCGGTTCATACTGCTGGATTAACCGTTACAGAAACATAAAAAATAATTTTGGTGATTACCAATACGTTACATTAGGGCAGCTGTGTCTAATAAAATCATTAAACGCTGTATTTAACAATGATGATAATTATTCATCACCCAGCTCTAGCTGATGTTACATAAGATTACCTTATATTAAAATTCACTGTTTTATAGAAAATGTAGGTTCTGAATCTAATAAAGTCTAATAAATTTTCCGCTGTGGCTCAGTAGTAGATGGAGTGTTGTTCATGAAAGCAAATAAAGCAACTACTGTATGTAAGTGCCAGACCATGAAAGACCAAAGTAATAATGACAACACAGCTCTTCCAACATTATCAGTAACATTATAACACTAAAAACAGGTGGGCTGTGCACCATCTATCTTCAGCTTGAAAGAGGCAAAATAATTGCTATTCAAAACCAGTGACACAAGACAGATGCACTGTACTGTATGAGATCTTCTTTATGAATAACATTAAAGATTATCACTTTTCATTCCCTTGTGTTGTTGCTTACAAAGAAAATGTATGAATCGGCGCAAACAGTAGAGATAGAACGAATGTTGTTCTTTTTTGCAGATAAGATGTGTTAGACATTGCTGTTTTGTGGATTATATAGAGATTTTGCAGTGTTTATTTACAGAAAATGTGAAGTTTTTTTGTGACTGGGGTTCAAATTTTAAGAAGAGAATTACCAGAAGATTCACAAATGCCTGTGAATCAAAACAAATAAAGACACACATGCCTCAAATTCTTCAGCTTTGGTGCAAACAGACACTTTTGTTACACTTTCCTCGATCATATTTTGATTCAGTGACACTGGGATGTGTCATGTGAGGAATGTGACCAGAGTTTCCAGACGCACCTTAAAGAATTCGTTCCCGTAGCTGCTGAGCAGAGCGTCAGACTGGGGCTTATTCTTGCTGTACAGTGCATACATTCCAAACTGATCCTCCTGCACACAAGATTAACAAGTTACAACACTGGCTACAGTAAAAAAAAAAAAGAAAAAAGAAAGAAGTATGCTGACATTTGGGCATGCTCTACCAAACAGAGAGAATGATTTATCTCCCAGAAGACGAAAATGCTGGAGCCAGTCATGATGATGCTGACAAGGAACTTAAGTCCACAGGGACACAAATAGTAATTACACCGTGAAGGCGAAGCAGTTTTGAGAAAAGTACATTATCATTGTCATTATAAGCGGGACAAACTGGGCATGATGCAGCCTCAGGTTCAAGAATAGAGCACATCAGTCCTGACTGGCCTCTTCAGGATTATCAAACCTAATTTCAGACAATAGTCAAAGGCAAAGAGACACATCATTTTTTATCTCAAGTGAATGATTCCATCATTGACACACATATTTGTTAATTTAAGTCACTGTTTGTCATTACATACTGAAATACCAGTTAAAGGGACTGAAATTCTGTCTCATATGATATACGTACACTGTCAGTCAAAAGGTCGGACACACCTTCTCCTTCAGTGGTTTTTCTTTATTTTTATTATTTTCAACATTGTACATTAATGCTGAAGACACCCAAACTGTGAAAGAACACATACAGAATTGTGGAGTAAACAAAAAAGTGTTAATCAACCCAGAACATGTTTTATATCATAGATTGAATGAAGTAGACACATTTAGCTTTGATGAAAGCTTTGCATTCTTCATCAGATCTGTGAGGTCGTTACCTGGAAAGGTTTGAGTGCTGTCTAGAATCTTCTTGTGCTTTAGACCAACACTTGTCTTGTGCAGAGGAAGGATGGGTACAGAGCCAGTAGCCCTATTAGTGCCACTACGATCAATGTTATGGCAAGAAACACTTTTAGAATGACCAGCCTCAGCAACCAGGGACGGTCCGCTTGATAACTCATTTCAATAAACCAAGTTCGATTCCTGATTGTCGCAGTCTTTCTGTGTGGAGTTTGCCTGTTCTCCCCGTGTCTGTGCAGGTTTCCACTGCCATCCAAAACATGTACACTATGCGGTTTGTACGTATGTGCGTGTTGAATTGTGTGCTCATCAGTGGCCCTGACCAAGGCATTGGATCACATCTAGAGCTGGTCCACGGGCGCCATCAATGACAGCCCACTGCTCCTCGAGTAAGATGAGTTAAATGCAGAGAATGACTTTCCCTATTGGGATCAATACAGTGAACATTATTGTCATATGGTTTTGGAAATTGTACGTTGAAACACAGAGTTGTTGAGATTTTCAGACTGACTGATTTTCATTTCTTAAAGTAATGATGAATTGTCTTTACTTAATGGAGTGTTTCTTGCCATCACATGGATTTGTGCAGTAGTTGTAGTAGCACTAATAGGGCTACTGTCTCTGTACACACCCTTCTCTCTGCACAGTTCACAGTTCACAGTTCCCCTGTGAACTGAAAACCATTCCAGGTGATTACCTCAGGAACCTGACACAAGTGTCCAAAGCTGCCGTCAAAGCTAAATGTAGCTACTGTACTTAAAATATGGACAATCTGGAAGATAAAACATGTTACGGGTTCACTAATACTTCTGTTTTCTACACAAATCACAGTTTGAATGTCTTCAGTATAATGTACAATGCTGAAAATACCAGAAATGAAAAAAAAACACTGAAAGGGAAGCTGTGTCAGAACTTTTAACTGGTAGTGTATGTATGCATGTATGTCCAAATAATGCATCATTTAACTGAATTAAAAAAAACAAATTCATCTGTCCCTCACCATTGTCTGTAACACCGTTTTTTTTTTCCAAAATAAGAAGGGGTGGGACTCACGTGTCTGAGAAAACAGCTGCTGATAGACAGTGGCGAGTGGGCACATGACTCCAGCTCCTTCAGGAAGTACTGACTGTGGAAATCCCATAGTTTTTCCACGTTCCCAAAGATGATGCTACGCTTCCCACGTAGGTCCTGAGGCAAATCCAGACGCTCCATTTCAGGGAAGTAGTGTTCAATGATGTAGCTGAGAGAGCGGACGTACTCCCGCTCTGTGGAAATCATCTCATCCATGATGTGCTGCACTTTACTGATCAGCACAAACAATACAAAGACAGAATCAGTGTTTTCATTCTGTAGTTTTATATTTTACAGTGTGGAATACATTAAAAATACATACTGTACCAGAGATATCGTTTTAAAATTTGTATGAGTTTTTATTTTTTGTTAAGTCTTTCTGTTTTAGTTTTACGAGTATATACGACAGAAGAAACAACCACAAGAACCTGCTGGACACCGACTCCTCCAGTCTTTACTGATGCACAGTTTGTGACGGGGTGAGGTACCCAACATCATGTGTCTCCACATATGATCTCACATTTTGAAATCTTTCTTTTGTTCCAAATTTGAGAATGTTATCTTGTAAGTTCATATTTATGTGTTAATAATTACAACACCTCTCAAACAGCCAATTTCGGTGTGTTACAGAAATACTGACGCTGTCCGGCTCCCGACGTCAACCCATGTTTGAATGAGTTTGACGTCCCTTAACGCTTAAAAGAAAAAAAACAACATGCCGCTCTTGTGTACCTGTCTTGCATTATTATAATTATTTTTTATCTTCATAATCAATTTGCTTCAACTGTATCTTTATAGCACAAATCATAAGCCAAGCTGATGGTAGTTAGTTCAGGTAGTTAAGAGTTTTTCCACCGTTTGGCAACATTACACTAAAAATCAGGAGCAGATTTAGATTAAAAAAAAAAAACACTTGGAATTTGCAGGAAAGTTCTGACATGGACGAAGGAGCAAATTATTACACTTGATCCAAATCACCATGCAGACTTTTTTAAAGTTTACTATTGGTTATTGTTTAGTTAATCTGAATTAGTGTGAGTGACTAAATGGTCCATCTGGTGGCTGCCAGCAGAACTGCAGCTTCAGCTGGCTTGAAGCAGTTTACAGGCTCTGTGACTGCTTTCTATTTTTATTTTTACAGGGAGCATCATGTACAGCTCTGGAAAAAAACATATCACTGCAAATTCTTCTAAAATCAGCATCACTACATGTATGAAATTCCATTCCAGCGTCTGTTGAATTCCAACACAAGCACACCTCATTCAATTCAATGAGACACTGATTTTGTGATCACCTGATCCAAATCCTATTTAATCAGGAGAAGTAAGCAAATCAGATTATTCCAACAAATATCGGTTTCTGAACTCTTCCTAAGCTAAAACATTAGAATTGTATTGTTTGTAAAATAATATGAACTTGTTTTCTTCGCATTATTCCAGTCCAAAAACACTGCGTCTTTTCTATTTGGACCATTTGTCATTGATTGATTGATTGATACTTTATTGATCCCACAAAAAAGGGAAATTCACAAATGGCAGCGAACTGGGCTCGTGCCCCTTTGGGGGAAAGGGGGGGGGGTGATACAATAGGAAAAGAGAGCAAAAAAAGCACAGTTTCCAGTATTAGGCTGCATAGGAAGCAAAATTATGGTCACAAAAACCTCATATGCACAATTAGAAGACAAGTTGCTACACAACAAAGCAAGGTATCAGAGAGAGTTGGGGTGTGCGTGTAAGTGTGTAATAGTGTTCGCTGGATGCATTGTGTCGTATCAGTTCTGCAAATAAGTGCTGTAAATCACATGTTTATTTGGAATTTAAAAAAAAGTTGTCAGTAGTTTAGAAAATAAAACAAAAATGTTCATTTCACTCAAACACATACCTTTACATTGTAAAATTAGAGAGCGTGATAATTTTGTAATGGCCTCTGTTTTTTTCCAGACCTGTATTTATTTCTTAACTTATCTTAAAGTTACGTTCTAGATAACTATTGCGTCCTTACTTGCTCTGTTTCTTCCCGTCTCCGTCACTGCGTCTGCTATGGATCCTGGAAGGCGTCGACATGCTGCGGCTCCTTCCTAAAGCCGGACTCGTCACATCTGGCCTCTGCAGCTTCTTCTCCGCAGACACATTATTGGCCACCTCCAGACCCTTGATGTACACACCTGTATACCCGTGAATGTGACTAGAGTCCGAATGGCCGCTGTCACGTGCGGTGAGCTCATAGCTCATAGTCTTCTTCATAATCTTCTTCATCGGCTGCTTGCGGAGGCGGGACGTCCCGGAGTAAACCGGCTCAGAGTGGCAGGAGATGGTGGAGTCAATGGTACAGTCGCTGTCGGTGTCGTCAAACATGGAGGGACTCTGCCTCAGTTTGCTGTCGCAGTCTGGGAAAGTGAAGTGTGAGGAGGAAGATATGGAACTGGAGGGGCTCTTAGGGAAAGGTCCGCTAGAATGAGGCTTTGCGTCATCAATAGGTAAAAGTACACATCCGTTATTTTCAGGTTGTTCTGCTGTGGAAATCTGGTTTTCCACAGCTGCTGCATCAGAGCTCGGTGTCGTCATGGCTTGAGCCAACATGTTTTCCAGCTGCTGCTTTGTTTGCTGACATTTGTGCCACACTGAGTTCCACTGCTGCAGCTGCTGAGGGCTCTCCAGAGACAGCACCATGTCGTTCAACGTGCTGAAGTTGTCTGAGGAAAACTTGGATGCTTCGGTGTAATAATCCTGCAGGATCTGGACCACAGCAGGTGAGAGTCTTACATTCCCACCGTCCTGACTCAGGTGAAGGAAATAGCCTTGGCAGTGATCCATCCACTGGTTGGCCTATAGATTTCAGAGGAATAAGAATCCAGTGAACAGACAGCATCAATATCCACCTCCAAATACTGCTGCTTCTACTCATTACCTTCTTAAGCATCAACTGAAAATGGCACTTTGAAGCTTATAATAATACCAGCTTGAGTTACTATCATGCAATTAAAAGTAATACCATTAATGTTGCTGCCTTTGTTGAATCACTTCTTTTTACTCTTTGTTACGGTAAAAATATTTTGTCTTTCCATCGTAATTAAAAGCTAGTCTGTCTTGGATGCTTCCATGTCAGCAGACTATTTCTTACATAATATTTTGATTCCATACTTTGTTCTTCTGTTTTCCATGGGTCTTTGCTTTGGAAAAATACTGCTAAATCTCAAATGTTTTTGATCGTCACCTGAAAAATGCTAAATAGATTTGGATTTTCTGCTTCTCTTTTCCTTTTAATTACATGTTTATACTTCATATTCCTCTTGGTTGGTCAGACAAAGCTCTGAACAAAACTATTTGAAAAGAAGAAAATTGATCATTTCTTTGGCCTGCTGCGTATTTCCAACGGAATAATCTTTACTACTTACTGAATCGTAGAACTCATACAAGTTGGTGAGGATTTCTAACTGGTTCTTCCTCCTCTCCACTTGGCTTAAGACGAAACCCAGATGCTGCTTAAAGTCCAGAAGAACTGAACCATGCAGCGTCTCCGGAGACTCATTCACTAACTGTAGCCCATGTCTCTGCTGGTGCTGCAAAGACATGACAAGGCGATAGAAATATGATACAACCTAGTGCAAGGAAGGATGTTGGAATGTACTCTGGGGTTATTTATTTACCACAGATTCCTCCAGAAACTGGTCCAAACTTTCTCTCATTTCCTTAATTTTGGCTCCGGTCAGTGTTAGCGATTCCAAACTGGTGAGGTGCTTCTCTCCTTCTACACTGAACCACAACTTAATCTGTTCACAGAGAAGGACAGTTGATAGAGTAAAGAACGGTGTGGAGACAGCACAGAAAACCTGAAAACATCTAAAACAGAATAAAGTTCCTACCTGCTGCGTTTGATCCTCAAACTTGCACACCTCTAACAGAGTCTCCAACTGTTTCTGAGACTTGTTGGACAGAATCACGAGCTTATGGACCTCTTCATCGACCTGGTTGTACAACGCATTTAACATGTCTATAGTGTCCCTGGATGATCAAAGAGAAAAGCAAAACTAATGATCCAAAGTGTTTTTTTCAGGTAGGTTTAAATTCCGGGAGTGTGTTTCCTCTGCACTACCTGTAGTTTTCATTGTCACTGGCTTCTTCCTTTCTGATGCGAGCGAGGACGGTTCCTCCTTCGAGACGGAGACGGTTTAGGCGAGTGTCGTCTAATACAGACTTCATGAGATGCCTCTGCTGCTCCATCACCTCAGACACCTCCTACAATTAATCAGTTCAATACAGTTTCACTTTGGATCCAATGTAGGGTGAAGTTTACATGATTCAGTTTTAATACTTTGCTTTTGTCAGTGGGTGGAGGTGTTAGGCAGCAAGTGAACATCTAACCCTTGAAATCGTTGCACTGAAAGCAGCAAGTTGAAGTAAGTAAAGATCTGATCAACTATGACAAGGACCAAATTGTGACGGTACCCGTCTGGGCCACTGCATCCAAACCTAAAGATCTTGTTGTATTTTCTAGTCTGCAGTGGATAGTGACCCAACAAAAGTGGTCTAAGAAAGGCCAACTGGATTTCATTTCAACTACATCGGCCCAAGCTCACAATATTTAAAGTACATGTCACTATAATGTTTAATGTGTAAATGTACTGACAGTTATTACAACAGCTTTCATAGGTCTGGTAGAGCTCATGCCTTGGGTTAGAGCTGTTCTGGCATCAAGAGGAACCGACACAACATTATGTCATAATAATGTTTTGTTGTCTTACATCCTCTGCTGGACTGAGATCCAGTTGCCCTTCCTTCCTCACTGGGTTCTGTCCACTGTAGGACCAGGACCACCGAACAAGACCCACAGGATTGAAAATGCTTTGACCCAGTTGTCTTGACAAAACTACTTGGTTCTTGTCTAAGTTGTTTGTATCTTTGCCCAGTGTTTTGTTTCAAATGCATCAACTTCAAGAACTAAATGTTCACTTGCAGCCTCATACATCCTACCCACTCACAGGTGCATTTTAATAAGATAATTGACAGTATTACTGCTTCACCTGTCAGTGATAATAATGTTAAGGCTGATTGGTGTATATTTGTACCAATTACTGTATATCTCTCTGTGCGAGTCTCCTTCAATTGTATTGACAAAATAAATTGTTTGGATTTTAAATTTTCTTCAAGTTTCGTCTGGGTGTCTTTGTTACCAATGCTCTTTCAGTGTTGATCTAGTTGGTCCTTAACTTTGGAAAAAAACTACATTACATTCAGTGGTGAGTAGCAGCTAAGATGATTGATAATTGATGCAAATTTAAAAGGTACGGAAGAGACACTGCATGTTAACACGAGCAGACATCTAAGAACAAGGTTAAATATGCATAGATAGCAGCTATTTTGGTGTTGTGACATATATCCGTGAAGCCATTTCACATAAAACTAACTGATTTTCACTATTTCTGTGTGAAACTACACCTTTTTGATCTGTAAAACTGTCTTTTAAATTGACAAACATCATGTTTGTAAATGGTGGTGGTAATTTAATTAATCAAAAATGCCATTGACTGTTCCAGAACCTAGATGGGAGAAGGAAGGATGTGGGTGGGCTCTCTGTTACTTCAAGAAATATTCTGATTGGTTGAACCCAGGTCACTTTGGGAATAATCTACAGTAAACACTGAATAATACACTTCTTGTGGCTAATGCTCTGACTAAGCTGTCAAGAATTTTGGCTCGATGGCTCATGGGGGTGGGGCTAATTGTAGCTTTACCACTATTGGTTCTAATGTGTAACATCACAAGTTACTACATTTCAGAGCAGCTTGTTTTTTATGTTTCCCATCTTGCCGTGCAGGATTCCAGGGATTTGCAGTTCTGAACAAGTTCATATTTTCAGAGCTTTAACTTATACCATTGTCTATATAGCCTAAAAACCCAATAAAGATGATTTTTCACAGTATGAGACCTTCAAACAATGCTGTAAATTAACTTAGAGCACAGAGATCATGGGGCTAAAACGAACTGCTCGGCTGTGTTTTTCTAGCAAAGACATGCCGCAATGAGAAAGAGGCCAGCAGAGAGCTATTGTTTGTGAGTGGAGAGACATAAATCAGAAGTCCACATGTCCCGCCGAGGGGTCGGGCTGACCTTTGAGGTCTTCAGGTTGCTGTTGTTGCTGAGTGAGCTGATCGACTCCTGAAGGAAAGAGATGGCTGCGCTACAACTGCTGGCGAAGGGTTCGATTTTCTGTACAAGAGAAAGAAGCAAGAGGTTAAAAACTGTGTCAGACATGGAGACGCTGTGCATTTGTGTATTTATGGGAAAAGTCATGTAGTTCATGAGAGCAGTGTTTACTTAATGCTGTGTTCTTCCTTGTGGTCCAAAGTAAAAAAAAAAAAACATGACACAGCATTCGCACAGTTTTACTTTAAATGTAAGACAATGAGATAACAGTTGAACTTATTTTGTAAAGGCGGTAAATTTAAAAAATTGAGAAAATAAACATTAAATCAATAAACTATACAAAAATGAAGAAAACAATGAAAAACATTTGACAAGAAATGAACAATATGTCCACAAAATTAACAAAGATGAACAATATATGACAAAAATCCCAATCAAAATAAATAAAACATGTAGTACATTACCAAAATATCCACACCATGAAGAAAATAATGAATAAAATAAATAAAATAATACACAAAATAAACAAAAATAATAACAAAACCAACAAAAGTGAACATAATAATCATGAAACCTAACAAAAATGAACAAATGGATCAAGACAATGAATATAATAATCAATAAAACACAAAAAGGAGCAAATAATGTGCAAGCTGATGACCAAAATGGATGAAAATGAAGCAAATTTTCAAGAAAACAAATTCAATAATCAACAAAATGATCCAGAAAAGAAAGAAAGAAAAATAACCAAACATCCACAACACTAAGAAAATAATGAGCAAAGTAGCCGACATAATCCAGAAAATGAACCAAATTCACCTCAAAATGAATTAAATGTGCAAAAAAAATGAACCAAAGATTCACGGAATGACCAACACATACAGGAAATACAAAAGAAAATGAGCAAAATGCAACAAAAATCTAGAAAATTACCAAAATACCAGCTGTTGTTTTGGAAAATACACTCCCCCCTTAAACCCACAGGGTTGATTTAAAGACGAGTGACCTGATGCGTCATGCCGTCTCCGTTATGAAACTTGTGTAAGCGCCAGTTACACAATTACACCCATTTACTTTTTTATACCATCAAAAGATGGGACACGGTGTCAGAACCCAACCAACTGACAGGTGTTCTGCAGCCCCGTCTCTGTTCAAGCGTACATGTATGTCGATAAAGGCGGCGTGGGCGTGGCGTGGGCGCGGCGTGGGCGTCACACCCACCTGTCTGAAGTGGATCCAGTGGCTGTGGTCGTACTGGAAGGAACCGTCCAAGTCCCGCGTGAGCTGGGTCTGGTCGATGTGCTTCAGCAGGGCCTTCAGAGACGACACCACCTCCGTCTGTCGAAAACAAAATGACATTTTTCATTTTGATTACTTTAAGTTTTTTTTTTCTTCTGGGGATTTTACACTTCACTTTGTTGTTTCACCACTTATTTTTTTCAATTTCTTGTCAATTTTGTTCATTTTTTTCATTTGGTGGACTATTTTTTGCTCTTTTTTGGGGATTTTTCGGTTCCTTTTTGTTCTTTCTTTTTTACTTATTTTTTCTTACTTTGCAGATAACTGTTCATTTTTGCTCATTTTGCTACCCTATTCATCCATTTTATTTTTGTTCAATTTCGTTCATTTTTTTTTTACTCTTTTGGTTGTTAATTTTGCACATTTTCTTGATAGTGTTTGTTCATTTTTTCAACATTTTGTTCCTTGTTTTGTTAATTTTTTGATTGTTTTGTTCATTTACTTGACTGTTTTCTTCATTTTTCTTCATTTGGCAGATTATCACAGTTTTCATTTTGATTACTTGAATTATTTTTTACTTATGGGGATTTTACACTTCACTTGGTTGTTTTACAACTTATTTTGTTCAATTTTGTGTTTTTTTCAATTTCTTGTCAATTTTGTTCATTTTTCATTTGGTGGATTTTTTTGCTCCTTTTTGGGGATTTTTCAGTTCATTTTTTGCTCCTTTTCTACTTATTCTGTTTATATGTGTAGGTGTTTTCTGATTACATCTTTTTTTGTTTATTTCAATAAAGATTTTCTCCATATGGTGGATTTTTGTCCTTTTTTACATTGTGTTGACTACTTTGATAGTTTTTGTGAATTTTGGGGATTATTTAGCTCCTTTTGTGTTCATATTTTGTTCATTCCATTAATCATTTTGCTCATTTTGGTTCATTTTTAAAATTTGTCATTTTTTGGACTATTTTGATTCATTTTTCTTCATTAGCTGGATTATTTTGTTTATTCTTGAGGATTTTCAGGTCCTGTTTTGTTCACTTCATTACTTATTTTTTACCTCCTCCAAGGATGTTATGTTTTCTTCTGTGTGTCAACTCATAAAGTCATGAACGGTGTTTGATAAAAAATTTTCAGGACAAGTTGAGAATGGCATAAGGACCAATCAATTAGATTTTGTGAGTGATCCGGATCACTGTCTGGATTCAGGAATTTATTCTTTATTATTGCGAGATAGGGCCGTTTTCAGCATTTTTGAAAGTAACACCACAATAAATGGATCAGGTGATAAGTTCATAACAGGTTCTACAACATATCGCATAGATTTATTCAGATATTTGTAATATTCTGGATACTGTGACCCAAAACAGGTACATAAATTTGGCACAAAGGTAACAAATAAAGGTGCAGACATGTTACTAACAGCAGACTGTAGCTGAGACTCAGTGGACACAAACAGATTTGATGTGTCTTCTTATTTCTGGGGATCCAGGAGAAAATGACCATTATGGAAATCTGGATTTTTGCGAATAACTACTGAGCAAATAATGATATGAATGTGATTCAAGGTGGTCAGGAATCCAATAATGTGGATAAAAATAATTGTAGGCCTATTATTGTTGGATGTAAATCACATTATGGTAAAAGGAGCTGCATGGCGGAGCTCTACGTTCTCTGAGTGCTTTCTAGTCGAAAATGTGTTTGATTGTTTTGTTGATTTTTTTTCCCCAATACATATTTTTTTCATTCGGTGGATATTCTTGTTCCTTTTATTATCTCTTAGCAAATTTTTAGGATTATTTAGTTCCTCCTTTGTTCATTTCATTACTTAATTTGTTAATTTTTTTCATTCCATGTATAATTTAGAAAATTTTTGTTTATTATTTTTTTGTACTTTCATGATTATTTAGTTTAGTTTTTATTATTTTGTGCATTTCTTATTTTCTTTTACATGCTGTTAGTTATTTTTAAAGTTTTTGAATATTATATGATTATTACATACTTATTTTGTTCAATTTCTTTTTGTTATTTTTTGTTAGTATCACTGATATACAGGTTGTGTTGTTTTTTGTTCATTTTGTTACTTATCTATTACTTTTTTATTATTATTTAGTTTATTGTTGTTAATTTTCTTGCTTCCTTTTTGTTTATTTTATTGATTATTTTGTTAATTTTGTTCCTCTCAGTTGGCTTTGCAGATAACTGTTCATTTTTACTCATTTTGCTGCTTCGTTCATTCATTTTATGGATTACTTTGTTCAATTTCATTCATTTTTTTTTACTCTTTTGGTTGTTCATTTTGCACATTTTTGCAAGAAAACAAATTGTTTAACAGCGCTGTTCAATGCTCAAAAATTTTGAAGAGGATTTAAGAGTAAGGAAATTTGAAAGTGGTTTAAAACATAGTGCTGTGTTCCTTCACCTGTACGATGAAGTCTCTCTCAGGCTTTGTTGCCGTCTCCTTGTCCACCAAGAGCAGGACTGAGTAAAGTGCATTTGGTTGTAAAGCCTGAAAAAAGACCGTATTCTCTTTTAAAATGAGAAACACAGCGTGACACACAGACTCACGCAGGCTTTTTTGGAGTGAACACCTAAACAATGTGCAATACATACATAAAAGTAACGTTTAACTCATGTTTCTTGGTTTACAGAATGATCATCTTTACATCAACAAGCAGCTCATCGTCGCTACATGACGATACGTCTGGTGTGAGTGAGGTTAGAAACAGACAAGTGAGCACAGGCTTCTGCACTAGAGCCCTGAGGCCAGCCTTTTCCACAAAAAATGGCCTGGACCTGCAGTCACTACAAATTTAAGGTGTGTTGCTTTAACAAAAAAAAAGAAAACAGTGTCAGAGACTGAAAAGGTAGAACAATAAGAAACGTGTAAGGAATGTAATAGTGTAATAACTGAGAGACAACAGAGATTTAGCCCGGTCTGAAACTCTCTGGGTGTGTTGCAGTGTAATTACATATTTTCCACTGTGGGCTCACCTGTAATTCAGACAGAGATGACAACAACGCTGGAGCGGGGTGCTGCCTCCTGCTGTCGATTACAACAGTCAGGCCTTGATCACGCCTTTCTTTCCTAAAAACACAGTATTACAGTGAGTATATGGTGTCTGTGTAAACGTATTATGGCAAACAAGGAAAATAGACACATTTAAAGTCGAACACAGCCCTAAACACTGCAATTAGACTCAACAGATGAATATTAGACACAAAGCCATGAGAGTACATATGTTAAGATACAGAAAATACAATATTTCTCTTGAAAGTGGCATGTCCCCTGGCCAGCACAAAAAATAGATAGCGGTGTTGTTCATGAACCTTTTATCTCCACTGAGGAGGTTATGTTTAGGCTGTCAATTTATTTATCTGTTTGTTTGTTAACAACATAACTCAAGAAGCTATGAACGGATTTGGATCATATTTTCAGGATAGGTCAGAAATGATTCTGGGCGTGATCTGGATCATCGTCTGGATTTTTTTTTACCATCTTAAGAGGGCCAATTTCAACATTCAACAGCACCACAACTAACACCCAGAAAATGTAGCCAAAACACATATGATAACACCATCATAGATTCCATCAAACCACATCGTTTGATCCAGATATGGGAAATATTCTGGGTGTAGAATGTTTAAAAAAATGCAAATAAAGCAATAGACATGTAACTGACACCAAGTTGTAGCGGACAGTCTGCTGACTCAGTCATGTGTCCATGGATGTAATATATCTTTCAAATCTACTAGATCCAGAAGAAAACCACCATCATGAAAATATTGTTTCCATGGAAATATTTTCCATTATGGAAATTTATTTCCATGATGGAAATGTGCACGGTCAGTATAAATGAAGATAAGACAACAGACTTCAGGTGGACTAAGACTTTTGCACAGTCCTGTATATCGAGTGTTTTTCCAGTTCTGCTTTGGAAATGATGGCAGATGGATGGACATGCGTGCTGATCACTTCTTCTTCTCCCTTCGGCTGCTCCCTCAGGGGTCGCCACAGCGAAATACCAATGATTCGCATGTTTGATCTGGCATAGGCTGATCACTACACCCCATTATATGAGGGAGAGCAACAGCTTATGAGACAGATGACTCTACCCTTAAGGTGGAATGTTCTCAGTAAGCCCGTCTGTGTGCGTTAAACTGAATGTTCTCCGCCTTTGGCCATAATAATTCTGAGTCTCACATTTTTTGTGAGGTGCTATAACTTAGAACTTAATCTGCCGCGAGTAGCAGAGACACTAAAAACTTCCATTAAATGTTCTAGTCTGAGCATATTATAGAAATGCTGGCTTTTTAATTCATCCCTTACTGCTTGAAACTACTGCTGATGAATGAATGGACGTGTAAGTGCTGCTTCAGTGAACCTTTCAATGCACAGTAGCGCAGGGGTAACGGACATGACACGAGTTTTATTTAGTTCCCACAGACAGAAACACCTGAGTATTTGGGACTCACCGCAGCGTGGAGTAGTAGTAGCCCAGTAAACAGGTGAAGTCACTGACCGTGCAACTCTCAGCAGACCACACCTGAGATCTCGTGCACACCTGCAAAACCGCCCTCCCACTGCGATCTCTGTTTCCTGGAAAAGACACGGCCAGTGGGGGGGCGGGGGGGTCAGCGCTGAACTCCGAAATCCAGTATCGACATCTACACCAGTACAATACTGTGTCTACACCGGCACTGGGACTGTTTATCAGCTCAATTTTATTTGTACGGCATCAATCATAATCGACGATTATCGCTAGGCGCTTTGAATTTCAGTTCGGTGATGTGATACTGAACTAATATTAGCTTAAAAAACAGACATTTCAGAAATATGTGTAAAAGGAAACAGGAAAGGAGCCAAAACCATCTAAATAACAATGAGTTTATGACTGTTTTTTTTTGTTTCGTGGCCTGGATCTTGTGGGGATTCAAATTCAATACTCCGCATGACACGGCATTTTCATTTTTTACTGTTTCAATTTAAAAAAACAAAAAAACCCCACTTGGTTAAATGATGTGAATGCTTAAATCTAAAGAACTAAATCAACATAAACCATACTGTAGCGGCTGTGGGGTGCCGCTAGGGGGAGCCACCCGGCATTATGGGGACTTGTGGGTTTATGTTGGGGAT